>CM066038.1:8428100-8511004 GCA_033557465.1 Ichthyophis bannanicus
GCCTACCACAATAGTGGGAGATCATTTTGCATCCAATGATCACCAGATGGTTGTTTTTCAGTATTAGGACTAGGGCTGTTAGAATCCATTCAAGGTGAGGATCTTAGACTTTAGGAAGACTAACTTTGCCAAGATGGGCCAATACCTCAGGGAGTCGTTAGCGTGATGGGAACAGCTGGGGATGTAGAAAAACAGTGGGCAAAACTGAAAAGGGATATTTTAAGGACAACCAACCTTTTGTTAAAATGGTAAATAAAGGTAAAAGGAAAAAGGAGACCGCTATGGCTTTCGAAAGAAGTAGCTGAAAAGGTGAAGAAAAAGAGGGAGGCCTTCATGAAATACAAGAGATCACAGAGAGAGGAAGATAGGCAATTATATTTGGAAAAAGAGAAGCTAGCAAAGTAGTCAGGAAAGTAAAGATTCAAAAAGAGGAGGAAATAGCTTGTTGCAGTGAAGTGCACGCAATGAATAAAACCAGGAGTCAGTTCGAAGATCCAAGCCAATTTATTGTGCACAAGTCTCAGGCAAATGTCACAATCAAAATGGTCTGAGCAATGGAGTCCAAAAACAACATCTTTATACCTTTCTTCTTCAGTTTAATACAGGCAAACTTTCTATTGGTCCCACTGACCCTGCACCCATCCAATTGGGATCTTTCTGTGGGCCCAGTGCTCTGTTCCCCCTGCTCAGAATTCTCTAACAAAGGCACAGTTCTAAACTTTGATACTTTTCTCTTACAAGGTCACTGCTTAGATTAGAAAATGTGTGAATACAGAACACTGGTACATGTCTGTCATCAGCATAGAATATTCAACAAAGGATTTACACAACCTTATCAAAAAGCAGTTTAAAGCAGTTTCTCTAACTTATACTGACTTTGGTCTTTCTCAGCAGTCTTCTTCTTAGGTGGGGTCTGGACCTCAGGCCTAGCTTACAGGACTCTCATTTCCGTTACAATACATTTACGGCTATTCTAGGCCAGAGCAGACCACATTCCCCCCTTTGATTATTCTCACCCGTAAGTGCGAGAGTGTGATAATCAAATCACACATTACACAGGGTCCTCAGCATCATGTTGGGGTACAAGGGACTATTGCCACATAGCTACTACCTTTGTTAGCTGCCTTAACTTTCAACAATACTATCAATGGTTGAGTTCAGCATACGCCAGCATAAGGGTATGGAACATGAATAGGACAATGAATACAAGTGTTTTCAGGCCCCGCCCAGCTGAAAACAGAGAACCAAACCATCCATCGAGTTGTCAATCCATGCCATGTCTGAACTGGTACATAAGTATGTTTTTCTCATATGATTGTCTAGATCTTCTAACCACTTTGTCCTTCATTATCGATTTTCAAACAATTAGTTAAAATATTCAGCTTTCCACACCCCCTCCTTCCAGCAGCAAGTAAGTAAATCTAATTCTAAGCGATTCTGAATAAATGGCTGACCCAGTCTGCGTGGCTTGTTTCGACCTAACAGGGTTAGTGCTCTACTGGTTTCATTAGTGATTATTTCTACAACAGCTTGCAAACGGATAATACTATTCCCAACATATACACAGGGTTGCCGGTAACCCCAAGAGCCATCTTGTGCCCAGGTGAGCAGCGTCCATAGTAGGAAACATATTCTCTCCCGGTGGCCATTCCCTCAGATGTTTGCATCCCATTTGTCCATTGGCCTATCTTCAAGGTCCTCAAGTTTCTGTCGACAATCTTTTATACAGGAAAACCCAGTCGTTCTCCAATGGGAAATTGGGCGAAGAAAGAAAAGGTCTTAGTTGTCCCCCAAAACACACGGCACTCCCCAGTTTGGCAGGGAGTCTAGGCATATGCTTGAGTTCCGCCAGATCGCCAATATAGTCCAGTGGAGCTTGACCAGTTATTGTGGAGAAGCGAGATTTGTCCATAACCCTGGCAAGGTTAGGAAAGAATGATCAGAGGATTGGAGGGTTTCCAGGGCATTGGTTTCCTGACCACCAAGGGATGGTCTTTTTAAGTAGTAAGCATTATAGATACTATCTGGTTCAAACAGACCAATTGCCCCACTAGAATAGTTAGTTGTGGTCCAGCTTCAAGCAAAACATAGGGGTACCAACAATGGGGTTAGCTAGGACCCCATTCACTGGTAGCTTGATGACAGATCTGTTTGGTTGTATGTACAGAATAGTTCAGTTCTTGTGCTTCCCCAGGGCCACTGGTCGCCCATGCTGAGTTCCTCTCACAAAAAAAGGGGACAGAGAAACATGGAGACTGGATGATACAGCTCCAGCTAGTTCAATAAACAAATTTCGAGAATGCGTGGGGAATTAACCCAAAACTGCCTTCATGGCCTCATAGAAGGTATGCATGTATTCGGGTAAGGTGAGAGACAGCTGAGTTTTGGTGTTGAGCTGGCTATATACAATAGTTTCCGGGTGAGTTTCCACTTCCTGCAATACGTTAGGAACCGATCGGAATCCTTGCTTCCACTGGGCTCGGGTCGAGGATTGAGAAAAGGCCATAGGGGATTTGACAAGCCAACTTTTTTCCCTTGCACTTCTTTGGGATCCAATAGGGGTAATCTTCTCTAGCTTAGGCCTTGCGATTATCTCGCAGCGTTTTGTCCAGTAGGGCTAGCCAGACACAGGTAGCATAGTACACACAGCCCCATTTCGGGCAGAAAATAGTCATCTTTTTGATGGTTTTCCATAAGTAGGTCTGGGGATTTTACCCCAGTGCATATTCCCCATCTGTTAATGCAACCGTTCACGGGACATCATGTACTTGTCCATGTAGTAAGCTTGTTCCCATGATCCCACACCTGTTAGAGTCATTTCTGTTGTATCAGGGTCACAAGCATCAAAAATACCGGGACGCAGGTTTGGTGGGATCCAGGAGAAGGTTGAGTTGTAGCATTTATGAGGGCTCCATCTTCATCATTTCATCGTAGTATCCAAGGACATAGTAAGGGAAGGATTCTGTCGGGGGTCTAAAACAGGTACGAGTCTTTCTCCTTCGTAGTTGTGAGTCCGTAATGGTGCTACAGGGATTAGCGATCGAAGTCCAAGGACGACTCTCAGGAACTGCCGCTTGCTCGTTTGACTCGACTGTGATGAATCCAAGGAAATCGATTTTCTGCCACTTTAACTGCTGTGGGTGTTGACAGTAGAACAACGTACGTTCCCTGTCCAATGAGGTGCCAACGGGTGTCTGTCCACTCTTTTGACACCACACCGAGGGCTCCAGGCTTGAACAGGATGCAAATGGCTCTGTCAGATTGATAGGCAACTGGTCTTGCCACCCAGGCTATGGAGGTCCTGCCAAGACAGAACCCTAGAGCCAACCAATTCTTGTCTAGTGACTTTTTATCCAATCTGATTCATATCCCCCGCCTTTATTCCCTGAACTATGGAGCGGGGGTCTTTCCATACAAAACCTCAATATGGGAAAACTTCGCTAATTGACATTGGTAGGGGCTGACCGTACTCTGAGAAGGGCTATAGGGAGAGCTTGAGGGCCATTTCAGTGAGCTTCCTGCCACCTAGCTTTGGACAATTGAGATTTCATAGGGATTGTTTCGGTTGCATTTCTTTCTACTTTCTCCCTGAACTCTGGGGTCTATAAGCTGTATGTAACTTCCAACTGTATTTGTAGAGCACTGGGCATAGCTGCTGAGTTACTTGTGACCACAAAAGGAGGGCCCATTGTCTGACCCTATGGTCAAAGGTCTTCCCCAAACCGGGGAATGATTTCATGAAGCAGAGCCCTTAGTGACTTCTCTGGCCCTTTTTTCAGTTCTGGTGGGAAGCCCTTCCACCCACCCAGAGAAAGTACAAAACGTAGAACCTCAGTAGGGTCAAATGATAGCCATTTGCTTCGTGGCAATGTTCTGCAAAAGTCTATTTGGGATATTTCCCATGGGGGTTACTCCCACTGATTGTAAACTCTTGGAGGTAGGACAGGACCCCTGTCGGCATTATTCTTTTGCAAAGACTAACCACATTTTCGGGCTATTGGAGGCAGTTAAGGGTCCCAACAATGAGATTACAAGAAAATTACGGTTTTGGCAGGAGCTTTTTCCACTTTGCAGTCTTTTCCATAATGTGTGGCTTGATGAAAGGAACATGTGGACAAAGGGCCTGGACCTAGGGCTTTCAGGGATCACAGTCATACCAGGAGGTGAGCCTCCTTTCAAAAAGGCGGTGGTCGACTATCCTATCCAGTCCATCGGATAACTGCCCCCCCTCATTTCTGACATAATAAGTCCAGGGCTCATTTGGAGTGTATCGTGGTGTCCAATCACTGAGAGGTACTGGAAATATGGCTGCCTGAACTGCAATATTGGGGGTAGAAATTTCTCCTTTAATTGCTGCTTCTCGGGCTGAGGCATCAGCGAATCTGTTCCCTCGGGACACTTCTCCATCTCCAGTGCTGGCCTCGGCAGTGCATTACAGCAACTTGTTTAGGGGCCCATATTGCTTCCAATAACGTGAATATTTCTGGGCCATACTTGAGGGAATTGCCTCCCGAGGTCTATTCAAGCCGCGTTCTTTATACAAAGCTCCATGGGCATGTAATGTTGTAAACGGGTATTTGGAATCTGTGTCTCTACAGGACAACACAAGCAAGAATGAGTCTTCCAATATGGGTACGTCGGTGTACCGACGGAGTTTCTGTGCGGGGAACGCTTCCCAGCGTCCAATCAAGAGCTTTTGGAAGCATCCCAGCCTGCCTGCGTGCTGCCTTTCCCGCCTTTCCCAACTTGCCCTCTCCTCCAGTTTTCCGTTTTTCCGCGGAGCCGGCCCAGGACGTCCTCTGTCACCGCAAAGAAAAAAATTCTTTTGGTTTTATTTTTTAGTTCTTCTTTATTTTATTATTTATTTATTACAGGTTATTATATTACGCGCTATTTAAGAACTCAGCGCTGGTTTACATTCTAACAAAAAAGACCATAACGACCAAACTGTCAGGTTTTACATGGAAACAGGAGTACAAACTTGGATATAACTGGGTTAAATATATACATAAACTACTACACTGCAGTGTGAGGGCATTTCCTAGAATGGGTCATTTATTGGAGGGGATATCTAGGTCAGTTGCTGTCGGGGAAAGGGAATAGTTTTCTTGTGGGTCGCGGTGGTCTTCCCGACGAACCGGGTACAGCCGGTGTGTTCCTTTCTTGAAATTTTCTACTTTTCCACGGGATATTTTTTCTTCATAGTGTCCCACTGGTCCTCTTAGGCCCTTTTAGGCCTTCTCTTTTTTCCTTCATGGAACCGACAAAACATTTTCTCCAAGAAATTTTAAAGACTGTGGCGGGTACAAACTTTATTTTTAGACCCTCTAAGTCGTTTTGTCTAACCTGCTTGGGGTCCTGGCAGACAACAATTTGGTAAGAAGAAGTAGTTTTCAACCATCGAGGCTGGCTCCCTCGAATACACGGTTGCCCTCCAACTTAGGCTGGCACAGGTCTTCCCCTTCTTCCTCCTCCACAAAGGATCAGGTAACCCACAAAAACAGTCGTTAAGACTAGCCAGTCCTCGAGTGGTAGGTCTAATGCCGCAGCATCGTAGACTTTCCGGCCTTGCCCTCGAGGGCCCACTGGCTTATCAAAACCCCGGCGGGAGTCTTCGGTCCTCCAAAGCCTATAAGGGTTTTCAGGTTGTGTCCTTGGGGTTCACCCCCCCCACAGAACATAACTAAGCAGTGTTACGGTGGTGGCTCTACCAGGCTTCGAAGCGGTACCGATGCCATACGGCACTGGTGTTGGATATGAAAAAACACCTCCTCACCAGGGATCGTCATTCTGGCGGTCCTACGGGTACCTTTCTGGGACCCGGTGGATACCCTCCAGATTGACTTTCCATTATCGGATACCATCACCGATACTCCAACCGGAACGTCGGTACCCTCCAGAGATGTGCATCGATAGCCTCACTTCCTTCCATGCCAAGGTCTAACCACTATCAAATGATACATGCTGGCACAGGTAACTATCTTTCCTTTTCTATAGACTTCCTATTCGTAAGTCTTCTTACAGCTACATTCGCTTCACCCTCTTACCAAGCTTTTCCCCTGTAAGAGGGAATTACTTGACTGGGAGGCTTTTTTCTTCAGCCTCACCCTCTACTTTTCTTCACTTTCACAGTGCGGAGTTTACCTCCTCTTGTCTCAATCTTGCTTTGTGGGCAGCCTTATCAGACATGTCCCAGAGCTTTCCTACTCCTGTTCTGTCTGTCCTTTCTGTTTTTGAACAGTCAAGTTCCTTTCTAGCTGTCTTGCTAACGGACTGCCTATGCAGGAGCTTTAATGTTTGGACCCACTGGTTCTTGTTCACAAACAACCATATTGTCCTACACTAACATTCTGTCTAGTCTTAGTAATTGGCTCCAAGTCAGTGTTTCCACCTCTCTTGGAGATCTATCTCACTACAAGCTTTCTAGATTGTCTTCTATTCGGCCATCTTCATTGTCCTGACTTTGGCAGCATAGTTTACAGAGATACGGGCTCTCTAACAGCCAGTTCTCCATCTCCTTATTTTCCTGCAGCAGGCTGTCTGCAATGTACAGTTGAGAAGCTTTCCACTATGGGCCATTGCTAGAGAGCATGGGTTTTTTTTTCTCCAACAGCTATCCTAGCTGCTTAGAAAAGGCTTTTCAGTCATGTCTCCCATGACTAGAAGGTTCTCCCTTCTTTTACTGTCTACTTTTTTGATATAAAGGACATAGGCCTTCTCTTACGTGAAAGCTCAAGGACTTGGAAGTTCCCTGCTTCGGTCCATAGTTTTCCCAATCGGGGATATGCTCGTCCTCATGGTAAGAACACATGATACCTTTGCCCTTAAGCAGGTCAACATGGTATCTCATCTCTAGGCGTCTTCTGTCTACTTACCAGCCTAGAGTCCTGGAAGACTCGGGACTTGCTGGCTGCACATTGACATTGTCCTTTGTTTTTCACGTAATAGTCCTGGTTATTTTTCACTAACTAGCACTCTCCAGGAACAAGCAGGAATGAGTCTTCACCTATGGGTATCGTCGGTACCGATGGAGCCTGCACGGGAACGCTCCCCAGCGTCCAAAAAGGAAAGCTTTTGGGAGCATCCCACAGCGCCTGCGCGCTGCCTTCCCGCCTTTCCTAACCGCCTCTCTCCAGTTCTTCTTTTCCGCTGAGCCAGCAGGTCGTGTTCCTGTCACCACGCTGAAGAGTTTCTTATTTTTTTTATTACTTTTGTCGCGCGTCTGCCTTCTCGACGCTGGACCGGTACTGCCGGTCTTTTCTTTCTTTATTCTAAATAAAAAAAAAAAAACCTGCTTTTTTTTCTCACTTCAGTGCATTTTCTTCTTTGGCCTTAGGCCTAGGGAAAAGCCCGCCTCTGGGTTTAAAAAATGCACGAAGTGCAGCGGCACTATTTCTGTCACTGACACTCATGAATGGTGTCTAAAATGTTTAGGTCCTGACCAATCCATTGCGGATTGTGAGTCCTGTTCTATGATGTCTAAAAGAGGTCTACAGAATCGAGCAGCTAAGCTCAGTACCCCCCTGTTTCCCTCGGATGCAGCTTCGGTTGCATCGACGTCTTCCAGGGCTGCTTCTTCCTCACATGGATCTCAGGTAACCAAACTTAAATCCAGCCGGTCCTCGAAGGATAGATCTTCCCTCTAAGTATCGAGATGCCTCCGGGCTTGCCCTCGAGGAATCCGCACCGGCAAAATTACCCCGGCGGGAGGCTCCGGCTTCCAAAACTTTATCTATTGGGTCACAGGTTGACATCGATGGCTCGGCCTCGACCGATCACCTGTTGCCATGTTCTGGGGTACCGGTGGTTCCCACTGGTACCGACATCCATACATTGGTTGCGTCAATGGATCAGAATATCCTGACCATGCAGCGTGCCATCAACGGCATTCATACAAGCTGCGACGCCTTTGGTACCGCAACAAACTCCGTTGCCTGTTACCGACCCCGGCACCGGTACCGACATCTATTCCGGTGCCGGTACCGATTGCATCGACATCCGCTTCGGGGTCGACTGTAGCGGTACACTGTTCTGTGATGCCCATCGGTACCTGAATCAGTACCGATCACTCCCGATGTCGATACCACCCGGTATGCGTATCGGGCTCTGCAGGAGCATCCAGACAGGCGATACTTCGATTCCTCTGAAGACTCTGATGAATCAGAGGTCTCTGTCGAAGCATCGGTGATTCATCCTCAGGAGCCCTCTTCTCCAAAAAGGAGAATGTCTCCTCCAGAGGACTTGTCTTTTCAAGACTTTATTAGGGAAGTGGCCAGGGGTCTTTCCATCTCAGTGGCCCCTGAGACAGAGCCTAGAGCCAAAAAATTAGATATTTTACAATATCCTAAGGCTCCTAAAGAGGCAGCCACTTTACCAATACATGAGATTCTTTATGATCACATGTTGGGCATATGGGAGACTCTCACCACTTCCCCTCATTCTCGAGGTTGGACACCATGTATCGTGTCCCTCCTTGTCCTGGGTTTCATAAGACTCAGCTCCCTCACCACTCCATGGTGGTGGAGTCTGCCATGAAGAAGATAAAGAGTACACAAAGGCACTCTTCTGCTCCTCCAGGAAGAGAATGCAGAACCTTAGTTGCCTTTGGCAGGAGAATTTTCCAGGCAGTATGCTTGTTGCCAGAAACCAACTCCTATAGTCTCTATATGGGGATGTTTCTAAAAGAAGTTACAGATCACCTGCAAACTTTATCTCCTTTCATTTCAGAAGATAAAAGGGAAGAGTTACTCACCTGGCTCAAACATGCCCCAGGATATTTCCAAGTTTTCCAAACGTGCAGCCTTTGACTCTTTTGAAGGTGCCAGCAAAGCCTCGGCCATTGCCATAGGTGCATGCAGAGTTGCTTGGTTACAAGCTTCTGATTTGGAACCTTGGGTTCAAGATGGACTAGGAAACCTTCCTTGTACAGGTGAAAACCTTTTTGGCAAAGATTGGCAAGCAAAGGCCACCCAAATGGATGCTGAAAATTCTGCTTTAGATCGACTTTCAAAGTTTACTTCTGCTCCTTTTAAGAAAAAGTTGTTCAAAAAAGGTTTTTTTCCCAAAAAAGGGAGATAGATTCTGCTTATGGTCAGCAGTCATCTACTGCAGGTCGTTTTGCTACAAAGACCGCAACAACCAAAACAGGCCAAGCCTAAGGCTGCTAGGACTGCTACACCTCCTCAGGGCCTTTGACTTACAACTAGAGAGCTTAGCCTTTCTGGCTCTAGAACATCCAGAGCCTCTCACCATTCCAGGAAGGTTGGTTTACTTTGCTCCCAGATGGGAACAAATCACAGCAGAGCAATGGACCCTCTCCATCATAAGGTTGGGGTACAAGCTTCATTTCTTAAACCTTCCTCCTCCACACCATGGTGAGACCAGTTCAATTCTCAGACATTTCTCCTCGACCTTCTGGGTCAAGAGATTACTACCCTTCTTGCCCAAGGGGTAATAGAAGAAGTACCCCTTCTTCAACAGGGCTCAGGGTTCTACTCCCCCTACTTTCTTATCCCAAAGAAAACAGGGGGCTACAGACCCATATTAGATCTCAGAGAATTGAACAAGTTTTTCTATGCAGGAGAAATTCAAGATTATTTCTCTCGCGTACTCTCCTTCCATACCTTCAGTGTCAGGTTTGGTTTTGCTCTCTAGACCTCAAGGATGCGTACACCCAATATCACTCATCCATCCAACACACAGAAGGTTCCTTCGGTTCCTTTATCAAGGGAAGCACTACCAATACAGAGTGCTTCCTTTCAGTCTGGCCTCTTCACCAAGGGTGTTCACAAAATGCATGGCAGTAGTAGCGGCATTTCTACGCACTCTAGGGATATTCGTATTCCCATATCTGGACGACTGGCTCATCCGAGCTCCATCCCAGTCAGAGGCCCAGATTTCTCTAACCTGCACCAGCCGTATCCTTCAGTATCTGGGACTTGTAATAAACTTTCCAAAATCCCATCTCACCCCTACTCAGTCTCTAGAGTTCATAGGGGCCTTACTGGATACTACAACTGCAAGGGCCTATCTTCCCCAGGCCCGTTGCCTACGCTTGGTGCAGTTAGCCTCACAAATTCAGTTAAAATCCCACATGCACAATGGATGCCATGTGGCCCAACAATTGTAACATCTCTCGAGCAGTTAAATTAATTAATTTATTTATTTAGCTGTATTTGTATCCTGCTTTTCACCGGGTCACAAATACAGCTAAATAAATAAATAAATAAATTTAACTGCTCGAGAGATGTTACAATTGTTGGGCCACATGGCATCCATTGTGCATGTGGTTCCTTACGCTCGCCTTCACATGATGGCAGCTCAGTGGACTCTATCCACCCAATGGACCCAGGCATCAGGTTGCCTGTCAGACAAAATAGCAACCTCCAGTCGCCTCTTTTGGTCCCTCCACTGGTGGAAGTCCACTCAAAACCTGTTGCTGGGGTTCCCCTTTCAACAGGAGTTACCCCAAGCAACCCTTACAACAGATGCCTCTCCAAGGGGCTGGGGAGCTCATCTTCAAGATATCTCCACTCAGGCATCTGGTCTCTAGAGGAGACATCTCTACATATCAACTTCTTGGAGCTCAGAGCAATTTTTCTAGCTCTTGAGTCTTCCACACCCTGCTCAGCTACAAGACAGTCCTTATCCACACTGACAACCAAGTAACCATGTTCTACGTGAACAAGCAGGGCAGGACTGGCTCTCTGTCGCTTTGCAACGAAGCTCTGAGATTGTGGGCCTTCGCCAGAGAGCATCAAATTCATCTCATGGCAGTGTATCTTCCAGGGGTTCAAAACTCTTGGGCAGACAGACTCAGTCGAGTTCTGCTTCCACACGAATGGTCCCTCCATGGGGACCAGATAGCCAGGATCTTCCGAATTTGGGGAACCCCGGACATAGACCTCTTTGCAAGTCCGTGGCATGCCAAACTTCCCCGGTTCTGTTCCAGGATTCCGTGTCAGGGAGTTCAGGCCAGGGGTGCCTTCCTCCTTCATTGGGGGCAAGACTTCCTCTATGCCTTTCCACCCATTCCCCTAATTCCCAAGACACTCTTCAAACTTCAGAGAGACAAGGGGTCTATGATCCTCATAGCACCACATTGGCCATGCCAAGTGTGGTACCCTCTACTTCTGCACCTCTCCCAAGCTCCCTCCCTGGACTTGGGATCTGCTCCAGACCACCTGTCCCAGGAGGAGGGAACGTTGTGGCATCCAAATCCCCAGTCTCTTCACCTTAGAGACTGGTTGCTTAAGGCCTAGACCTACAAGAAAATCATCTATCTCAGCAATTGAAGGATATCCTTCATGCTTCCAGAAAGCCTTCCACTAGACATTCCTATGCTTTTAAATGGAGAAGGTTTTCTATTTGGTGTGCAGAGAAGGGTCTTAACCCTCTTGCAATACCTCTGAATTCTTTACTAGAGTATTTGCTGCATTTATCCCATGCAGGCCTTAAAACGAATTCAGTAAGAGTCCATTTGAGTGCTATTGCAGCATCCCTTAAACCTCTCAATGGGCAGCCTATTTCCTCTCATCCTCTTATAGCAAGATTCATGAGAGGCCTTCTTTTGACTAAACCTCCCATCAGACCACCTCCAGTGGCATGGGACTTGAATCTGGTTCTTGGCCAGCTTATGCAGCCACCTTTTGAACCCTTAGCCACTACCTCCTTGAAATTTCTTTCCTGGAAGGTTATTTTTCTCATTGCAGTCACTTCAGCTCGCCGCATCAGTGAAAAGCGGGATATAAATGCAGCTAAATAAATAAATAAATAAATAATCCTCCTTATACAAGGTTCCATCATGACAAGGTAGTCCTCAGGACTAATCCACACTTTATGCCTAAAGTGCTCTCACCTTTTCATCTGAACCAGGAGGTTTATTTACCTGTTTTTTTTCCAGGACCTCATGCTTCAAGTGCAGAGAGGAATCTTCATACCCTGGATTGTAAAAGAGCTCTTGCTTTTTACTTACAAAGGACACGGCAACATAGAAAGTCCTCTCAACTCTTTGTTGCTTTTGATCCCTCTCATTTAGGACTTCCAGTCTCTAAGAGAACTCTGTCCAATTGGATTGCTCAGTGTATTTCTTTCGCCTACCAGAGTAAGAACCTTTCTCTGGAGGGCCATGTCACAGCTCACAATGTGAGGGCCATGGCAGCCTCTATGGCTCATCTAAATTCTGTGTCCATCGACCAGATCTGTCGAGCAGCAACCTGGGCCTCGGTTCATACCTTCAGAGCCCATTGCTTGGACAAGGACTCCCGCCGGGATGCCTTGTTTGGTCAGGCTGTTCTCAAACACCTGTTCCATACCTAACCAACTCCTAACCTCCATCCCTGGCTGGATGCCTGAGATTCATGGGTGGAGGTAGAGCCCTTCCCAGGGACTCACAACCTGGGTGATCTCCCAGGCATCTCTAGCTGGGGAGTCCCCATATGTGAAGACTCATTCCTGCTTGTTCCTGGAGATAGCACAGTTACTTACCTGTAACAGGTGATCTCTGGGAACAGCAGGAATAAGTCTTCACATATGGGTATCGTCGGTACCAACGGAGCCTGCGCGGGAACGCTCCCCAGCGTCCAAAAGGAAAGCTTTTGGGAGCATCCCACAGCGCCTGCACGCTGCCTTCCCGCCTTTCCTAACCGCCTCTCTCCTGTTCGAGTTTTGAAGCTGAGACAAAGAGAGAGTGGGGAAAGGGAAGAAAGATAGATACATCTTTCTTCCCTTTCCCCACTCTCTCTTTGTCTCAGCTTCAAAACTCGAACAGGAGAGAGGCGGTTAGGAAAGGCGGGAAGGCAGCGTGCAGGCGCTGTGGGATGCTCCCAAAAGCTTTCCTTTTGGACGCTGGGGAGCGTTCCCGCGCAGGCTCTGTCGGTACCGACGATACCCATATGTGAAGACTTATTCCTGCTGTTCCCAGAGATCACCTGTTACAGGTAAGTAACTGTGCTTTCCACTCCATTCATCATTTTGTAGACCTCTATCATATCTCCCCTCAGCCATCTCTTTTCCTAGTTGAAGAGCTCTAACCTTTTAAACCGCTCCTTTTAGGATTATTCTTCCATCTCCTGTACCACTTTGGTGGCTCTTCTTTGTACCTTTTCTAATTATGCTAAATCCTTTTTAAGATATGGCGACCAGAATTGCATGCAATATTCAAGGTGCGGTCGTACCATGGAGTGATATAGAGGCATTATAATATGGTTATGGTTTTATTGAGATTTGATATACCACTCTTTGCTAGGCAGCCAGAGCAATTTGCAATAAAAAATAATACATCACACGTAGGAAAAAAATAAAGGAACTCCCATATATTAACAGAATAGAGGAGAAGAGGGAAAGAAAAAAGATCATAAAGACAGACTAGAAGACAAAGAACAAGGCTTCTTTTGAATCTGCAACTCACTGGGAGGGGCCTATATCCATATGCTTGGATGAAAAGGTGATTTTGAGGAGACTCTTGAACTTGGGGAATGAGGACAAAGCTGGGAGAGGAAGCGTTCCAAAGAGAAGGTGCGACTATATATACAGTAATTTTATTTTTCATATCCTTCATTTTATTTTCCATTCCTTTCTTGAGCACTGAGCAGAGGGTTTTGACATATTATCCACAATGACAGCTAGATCTTTTTCCTGGGTGGTGATTCCTAATATGGAACATTGCGTCGTGTAACCGTAACTTGTGTAGTTCTTCCCTAAGTGCATAACTTTGCAATTGTCCACATTAAATTTCATCTGCCATTTGGATGTCCAGTCTTCCAATTTATCAATGTTTTCTTGCAATTTTTCACAATGCTGTTGTGTTTTAACAGCTTTGAATAATTTTGTATCATTTGCAAATTTCATTACCTCGCTACTTGTTCTGTTTTCCAGATCATTTATGAATGTTAAAAATTAGTGTGCCCAGCATAGATCCCTGGGGTGCCCCACTATTCACCTTTCTCCATTGCGAAAATTGGTCAATGGATAGTTGCAACAAAACAAATTGCACTATAGTGATGGAAGTTGAGACCCCCAGGTCAGAAGGCACTCAGCTGGCTACTGGGGAGGAGCTGAAGACGTTTCAGAGTAAAGCCAGCATTTATGATGTGGTTGGATCAAAGCCTTCGGACATCTGACTGTTGATGTGCTGCACATGAAATGAGTCAGAAGCTGTAAAGATGTCTTACATATTGGAACATGGAACATACGAAGCGTGAACCAAGGAAAGTTGGAGGTGGTAAAGAATGAAATGGAACATGTACATCTTGTTCTGTTGGGTGTCAGTGAGCTGAAATGGATGGACATCGGGCACTTTGCATCAGATGATCACATGGTCTGCTATGCTGGAAATAAAGACAAAGAAAAAATGGTGTTGCAATTATAATTAAGAAACTTGCAAGAACTGTAATGGAATACAATGCATTCAGTGAGCACTTAATTTTTATTCATCTACAAGGCATGCCTATCAGCACAACTATAATTCAAGTATATGCCCCCAAAGCAGCTATAGAAGAGGATGAAATTGAGTTCTATGAACAAGTACAAGCTGAAACTGACTGGAACGCAAAAGTTAGGAACAAAGAAGGCAAAATGGTTGGAAAATATGGAATTTTCAACAGAAATGAAGCTGGAGAAAGACTGATAGAATTCTGTAAGAGCAACTATCTATTCATCTCAAACATCAACTTCCAGAAACACAGGCGGCGACTGTACACATGGACTTCATCAAATGGATTGTACAAAGATCAAATTGACTACAACTGTGGAAGTCAACAATGGAAAAGCTCTATAACATCAACAAAGACAAAACCTGGAGCTGACTATGGTACAGATCACCAACTACTAGTATACAAACTCAAGCTAAAGTTGAAAAGAGCAAGCCATTCATTAATATAGCAAAATATGACCTTGAGAATATACCACTGGAATTTAAAGACTCTCTACAAAATAGATTTGCTGCTTTAGAAACAAATGGCAGAGCTCCAGAAGAGTTATGGGATGACATTGTTGTGTTGGAAGAAAGTGAGAAGTTTCTACAAAAGGTGAAAAAGCAAAAACAGCCAAAATGGATGACCAAAAAAAACTCTGAAAGTTGCCCAGAAAAGCAGAGAAGCTAAAGTCTGAGGAGAGAGGCAATCGCAGAGATTTCCAACTTGCAGCAAGACAAGACAAGGAGAAATACTACAATGATGCATGCAAGGAAATAGAAGCAGAAAACTATTAGAGGAAGAACAAAACCGGCTTTCCTAAAGCTATGAGAGTTAAAGAGAAAGTTCCAGCCTGGAATTGAGTGTTAGAAGATGCTCAAGAATCTGTTGAATGATGCTGAGAAGATCAAGAAAAAGGTGGAAAGAATATACAGAATCTTTCTATGATAAAGATCAAGTATCTGTACCTTAATGATCCGGTTCCATTGATGATGAAAGAAGTCGAAGCAGCATTGAAAGCCTTATCAAAGAACAAAGCACCAGGCACTGATGGTATTCCCATTGAAGTATTACAGCAGTCTGATGCAGCTGTTTTCATACTTACCAAGGCTCTGGCAGGAAATTTGGAAGACATCATGACAAACTGACTGGAAAAGATCTGTGCTTATACCAATACTAAAGAACTGACTGTGGAAATTCATCACACAAATCGCTCTGATCCCACATGCCAGCAAGGATTCTTCAAAAGACTACAACCATACCTGGAACGACAACTACCTGAAGTGCAAGCATGGTTCAGGAAAGTGCGAGGAATGAGAGATGACATCGCGGATGTGAGATGGATCCTTGAAAAGACTAAAGAATACCAAAAGGATATCTATTTGTGCTTGATTGATTGACTACAGCAAGCTTTGACTGTGTAAACCATGAGATTCGGACCACATTAAGAAGCTTGGTTATACCAGGACACCTGATGGTTCTCTTGCACAGCCTTTACATTGATCAAGAAGCAACATTTCGAACGGAACAAGGAGAAACAGAATGGTTTAAAAGATGTACGACAAGGCTACATACTTTACCCCTACCTCTTTAATTTATATGTAGAACAAATCATCAGAGAAGCAGGATTGTATGAAGACAGAGGTGTGAAGATCGGTGGAAGACTCATCAGCAGCCTTTGCTATGCTGATGATACCACATTACTGACTGAAGTGAAGATCTGAAACATTTGCTTCTCATGATCAAGAAACATAGTCTCAAAATGGGGCCTGCACCTAAATGTAAAGAAGACAAAGATCATGACAACTGGCATAATCAACAGGTTCATCGTTGAAGGAGAAGAAATTGAAATTGGTGAACAACTTTAACCTTCTTGGATATAAACTATCAATTAAAGAAGCAACAAGCAGTCAAGAAATCAGATGACACATTGTTCTTGGCAGAATAGCTATGAAGTACCTAGACAAGATTCTCAAAAACAGATGTCTCTTCCATACAAAGATTTGACTTATTTAAGCCATGGCATTTTCAATAACATCATATGGATGCGAAGGTTCGGCAGTGAAAAAGATGCAGGAAGAAAATTGATGCCTTTGAATTATGGTACTAGCAACAAATACTTTGTATACCATGAACTTCCCAAAGAACCAACCAGTCATTATTAGAGGAGGTCTAACCTAAACTTTGTTTAGAAGCTCAGATGACAGACTTAGACTTTCATACTTTGGTCACATCATGTGAAGGAGAGAGATCATTAGGGAAAAACACATTTGGCAGGGTAGGAGGTCACCACAAAAGAGGAAGGCCAGCAGAGAGCTTGATTGATAGGTTATAGTATCATTCTGTCAACTAGCCACCTGAATGAAGACCGAACACAATTTATGACAACTATCAAGAGGGTCCGCCATGAGTCGAGACAGACTCGACGGTGCTTATCGACAGCAGCCCCTACTCTGTTTCTATATTTCAACCAGTTCCTAATCCACAATGCACACTACCTCCTATCCCATGACTTTTTAATTTTGTGAAGTCTTTCATGAGGAACCTTGTCAAAAAGCTTTCTGAAAATTCAAGATGCGTTATAATAACCGGATAAGAGCCAAATAGTATTATCAGAAACATTGTGTGTATTATCTTATATTCTGCTTCCAGCCACACATTGTACTCAGCATGTCTCATTTTGGGTGCAACCACAGAGACTGGACTGCCTTTCTTCCAGCATTGCCATCGCTGGGATAACCTCCCATCCTGATGTACAGGAAACTCCTACCCCCAGCTGTATTCCGGCCCTTGTTAAAATGAATGCTTTGGATCTGAATTCCAGTTGCCTAAATACATCATCTGCAATAAACTCTACTTTAAATACTGCCCGTCACTGTCCCTTAACTAATTTGTGCCATCGGTTATTTTCCTTTAATAGTTTATATGCTGTCCTGTTCATTCCAGTGCCCTGGTCAAAGCACCAGGAAAAGAGCAAAGTAGTAATTACTTTTATATACACTCTTATGTCCTTGCAGGATGTAATCTCTGTGTGTGCATGAGACCATAGCTCAGCCCTCCCCTGGTTGGAGTTACACACTTTGAATTTTAGCTACAATCGCATCACCTGCCTTGGATCACTCACTGGTAAGTGCACCATTTTAACATTTCCTTGTGTGGGGCACTGTATTTGAGGGTCATGTGGACTTTGCATGTTCACTTGAAAGATTTTTTTTCTTAACATCTCAGCATGCGTGGGAGCACTGTCATAAGAACATAAGACATGCCATACTGGGTCAGACCAAGGTCAATCAAGCCCAGTATTCTGTTTCAAACAGTGGCCAAAATAGAACATATGTTCCTAGCAGTTTCCCCCAGAGACACAAGTTCCACAATGATTGTACTGGGTCAAGCATTGATATCTTCTGTCACTTCTTAATAATGGTGTATGGACCGGTCCTCCAGGAACTTGTCCAACGCATTTTTAAACCCAGCTACACTAACAGCCTTTTACTACATGCTCCGGTAACAAATTCCAGAGTTTGATTACACGTTGAGTGACAAAATATTTTTCTTTTATTAGTCTTAAATAGTTTACCCTGTAGCTTCATTGCATGTCCCCTAGTTCTTTCTATATTCTGATAAGGTAAACAATCGATCTAAGTTTACCCGTTCCACTCCGTTCCTTAATTTATAGACTTCTATCATATCTCCCCTCAGCCGTCTCTTTTCCAGGTTAAAGTGCCATAAACTTTTTAGCCTTTCCTCATAGGAGTATCCTTCCATTCCCTATACCATTTTGGTTGCTCTTCTCTGAACCTATTCTAAAAATCGCTATATCCTTTTTAAGATACGGCGACCAGAATTGCACACAATATTCAAGGTGCGGTCTCACCATGGAATGATATAGAGGCATTATATCTTTTGTTTTATTTTCCATTCCTTTCCTTATCATACCTAGCATTCTATTTGCTCTCTTGGCTGCCGCTGCACACTGGGCCGAGGGTTTTAAACATGGTATCCACAATGACGCCTAAATCTTTTTTCCTGGGTGGTGGTTCCTAATGTGGAACCTTGCATCGTGTAACCATAGTTTGGGTTGTTCTTCCTTAGGTGCATAACCTTGCACATGTCCACATTAAATTTCATCTGCCATTTTGATGCCCAGTCTTCCAATTTATCAAGATCCTCTTGCAATTTTTCACAATCCTCTTGGGTTTTTAACAACTTTAAATAGTTTTGTGTCATCTGCAAATTTGATAACCTCACTCGTTATTCCACTTTCCAGCTCATTTATGAATATGTCAAAAAGCAGTGGACCCAGCACAGATCTCTGGGGTACACCACTATTCACCTTTCTCCATTGGGAAAATTGGCCATTTAGCCCTACCCTCTGCTTTCTATCTTTTAACCAGTTCCTGATCCACAATAGTACACTGCCTCCTATCCCATGACTCTTTAGTTTTGCCAAAAGTCTCTGATGAGGGACCTTGTCAGAGGCTTTCTGAAAGTCCAGATACACAATATCAACCAACTCACCTTTGTCCACCTGTTTATTCACTCCTTCAAAATACATAACAGATTAGTAAGACAAGATCTTCCTTGTCTAAAGCCATGTTGGCTGTCTCCCATTAGGTCGTGACTATCTACATGCTGAGTAATTTTATTCTTTATGATGGTTTTCTACCATTTTTCCCGGTACTGACGTCAGGCTCACCGGTCCTGTAGTTTCCCGGATCACCCCTGGAACCCTTTTTTAAAAATTGGTGTTACATTGGCGATCCTCCAATCTTCAGGTATTAGAGATGATTTAATGATAGTTCACAGCTTACTAATTGCAGGTCTGCAATCTCATATTTCAGTTCTTTCAACACCCTTGGATGTATACCATCCGGCCCAGGTGATTTGCTACTCTTCAGTTTATCTAATAGTTGTAAGACATCTTTCCGATGTATCAATATTTCCTTCAATTCTTCCGCACCTTTAAATACCACTTCAGGCATGGATAACATCCCTACATCTTCTTCAGTAAAGACTGAAGCAAAGAATTCATTCAGTCTCTCCGCTGTCGCCTTGTCCGCCTCTTAGTGCTCCTTTAACCCCTTTATCATCTAATGGACCAACTGACTCTCTCACAGGTTTTTTTGCTACGAATGTACTTGAAAAGGTCGTTTATTTCGTGTTTTTGCTTCCGCAGCAAGCTTCTTCTCAAATTCTCTCTTTGCCTGCCTTATCAATGCCTTGCATTTGACTTACCAGTGCTTGTGCTGTTTCCTGGTTTCATCATTTGGCTCTTTTTTCCATTTCCTGAAAGATGCTTTTTTGGCAACAACAGCCTCTCTGACCTCACCTTTAAACCATGCTGGCAGTTTTTTGTACTTCCTTCCACTTTTCTTAAAGCGTGGAATACAGCTGGTCTGGGCTTCCAAGCTAGTATTTTTCAACAACAGCCAAGCTTGATGTACATCTTTAACCTTTGCAACTGCTCCTTTTAGATTTTTCTTAACGTTTTCCTCATTTTATCATAGTCTCCCTTTCGAAAGTTAAAGGGTAGTACTGTGGATTTCCTTACTATCCCTCCTCCACTAATTAAATCAAAGGCGATTCATGCTATGATCACTATTGCCAAGTGGCCCCAACGCACCCTTATCTCTTGCACTAGATCTGATGTTCCACTAAAGACTAGGTCTAATATGGCTTCCCCTCTGGTCAGTTCATGAACCAGCTGCTCCAAGAAGCATGCATTTATTTCATCTAGGAACTTTATCTCCCTAGCATGTCCTGCTGTGACACTGACCCAGTCGATGCCGGGGTAATGAAATCACCCATTATTATTACTGCACTGTAACTTTTGCTAGCTTCCTTGATTTCTTTGAGCATTTCATCGTCCATTTGTTCATTCTGGCCAGGCGGACGATAGTACAAACCCCCACTGCCATCGCCTTCCCCTTTTTACATGGAATATCAATCAAAAGATATTCTACAGCAAATTTTGTATCCTTCAAAACTTTAATCATTTATGACTCAAAGCCCCCTCTAAAATAGAGCGCAACCCCTCCAACAAATTGATCAGCTCTATCATTACGATATAGTTTGTGCCCAGGTATCACAGTGTCCCACTGGTTGTCCTCCTTCCACCATGTCTCTGATATTCCAATCATATCTAACCTCTCTTTTAGTGCTATATATTCTAACTTTCCCATCTTGTTTTTTAGACTTCTAGCATTTGCATACAAGCATTTTAGAGACTGTATTTTATTCATATTAATTTGGCTATTGGTAGACATGGGTAATTTGGGATCTTTAAGCTCTGTCCTGCTTCCATACTCGAGGGCATTTGGGCTACTCTACTCCTTTTTGGAACCTCTCTGCTTTTTTGTAGTATCCTTCAAGGATACATTCTTCCGAACCATGCGCTCTTGGGCGGCTGTCGGCTTTCCCCTATTATCTAGTTTAAAAAGCTGCTCTATCTCCTTTTTAAAGGTTAATGCCAGCAGCCTGGTTCCATCCTGGTTACGGTGAAGCCCATCCCTTCGGACGAGCCCATCCTGTCCCCAGAATGTTCCCCAGTTCCTAACAAATCCAAACCCCTCATCTCTGCACCATTGTCTCATCCACGCATTGAGGCTCCGGAGCTCTGCCTGCCTTTTGGGTCCTGCGCGTGGACCGGGAAGCATTTCGGAGAATGCTACCCTGGAAGTTCTGTATTTCAACTTCCTTCCTAAAAGGCTAAATTTAGCTTCCAGAACCTCCCTAACCACATTTTCCTATGTCATTGGTACCGACATGTACCAAGACAGCCAGACTCCTCCCCAGCACTATCTAAGACCTTATCTAGGTGGCGCTTGAGGTCCGCTACCTTCGCACCAGGCAGGCATGTTACCAGGCGATCCTCAAGTCCACCAGCCACCCAGCTATCTACATGCCTAATGATCGAATCACCAACTATAACTGCTGTCCTAACCCTTTCCTCATGGGCACTTGGCCCTGGAGAAACCTCCTCGGTGCGAGAGGGGTTTACATCACCTGGAGGACAGGTCCTAGTTACAGGATCACTTCCTTCCACAACAGTGTGATGCTCTCCTGTCACGTGACCTCTCTCCTCCATGGCAACATGGATGCTGCCAGAATGGAGGTGTTATTCAGGACTATATCCCTGTAGGTCTCGTCTATGTACCTCTCTGTCTTATGCTTTCCAAGTCTGCTACTTTAGCCTCTAGAGAACGGACTTGTTCCCTGAGAGCAAAGAGCTGCTTGCAACATAGTGCACACGTAAACCCTCTCACCAGCTGGGAGAAAATCATACATGTGACACTCAATGCAAAAGACTGGAAAGCCCACATCCCGCTGCTGGACTGCTGTCTGCATCTTAGTTTTAAGTTTGTGTTTAGATCTTTAAGTTCTTTACGTACTAAAGTGTGCTATGGGTATTTGTACCAATTAAACTGTTCCTACTACGTTTTATATACCTTGTTCAACTGAAGCGTAATTAATCTCAGGTACTTTGTTTATGACTTATTTGGGTATTGAGCTTCACATGAAAGCACATCCTGTCTTTTAAGTTGTGAAAGTACCTACAAAGCTGTGTTTTTCCCTGGGGTGGTTGGGTGTGGGGAGGGAGGGAGGGATATAACACTTATAAAAGAGGGCTGCTACACAGTACCCTGTCCTGTGCTGCTGAGGGTAAACTATATTCTGATTTGATTTAAATTATAGCTCTTTGCTGCTGCTAGGCTCTAACCTATTATGAAATTTTAAACGACAAGCTTCATTACTTGTCCCCTAGTCCTTTCTATACTCTGATAGCGGTGGTAAACAATTGATCCACGTTTATCCGTTCCACTCCATTCATTAATTTATAGACCTCTATCATATCTCCCTCAGCCGTCTCTTCTCCAGGCTAAAGAGCCCTAACCTTCTTAGCCTCTCTTCATAGGAGTAGCCTTCCATCCCCTTCACCAATTTGGTGGCTCTTCTCTGTACTTTTTCTAATAACGCTATGTCCTTTTTAAGATACGGTGACCAGAATTGCACACAATATTCAAGGTGCGGTCGTACCATGGAGCGATACAGGGCATTATAACGTCCTTTGTTTTATTCTCTATCCCTTTCCTTATTATACCTAGCATTCTATTTGCTTTCTTGGCCGCCGCTGCACACTGGGCGAGGGTTTTAACATGTTCTCCATGACCAAGCGGAAGTCAGTCCTCACTTATTGGTGACTTCTGCGCCGAAGGAGCAATCTAGGAGCAATTTTCCACAGCTTTCAATGAAAGCCTTTGTGAATTGAAGCGCGAATGCGAGGTCGTATTCCAGCACGAGTGTGCCATCTTAGCAGTCTTCTTTTTTTCCGCGGAGCCCCTGCAGACGTTCCCCGTCTTGTCCCCGCGAAAAAAGTTGATTTTCCTCTTTATTTTATACTTTTTTCTTTCGGTTCGACGCCGATCGTTTTCCCGCCCGGACTCGCGACGCCGGTCTCGAGTCCTCTAGCGTTTTTTTTCGGGTTTTCTGACTTAGTCAGCTTTCATTTTCGTTTTCCCTGGCAGCCCGGTCCTTTGACCTCGCAGGGGCCCTTTTTCCCCCGATGGCTGCCAGTGGCTTTAAGCGGTGTGGTCGGTGTGACCGAAATATGTCACTAACCGACACACACGACTTTTGCCTCCGCTGCTTGGGCCCGGATCATGAGGAACTGATCTGTGGGCCCTGCAGCAAAACTGTCCTCGAAGGGCGTTGAGAAGTCGGCGGCATCAGCGCGAGAGAATCTTCGCTGACCCCAGCCGTACCCGACCTCGTCGGAGGCCTCCGTGTCAAAGGGCTCCAGCTCGGACCGTCGCCGGAGCTCCTCCGACCGGGTTCTCCCTCCGGGGACCATCGTCGGAAGGAAAAACCCGCGAGGGCGGCGTCGGTGGACGCTCCTGGCTCCCGCGAGGGCCAGGTCGCATAGCCCCGACAGCCGCCCCGGGTCCTTGGAGAAGGAACATCTCCCGAAGCGACCTCGCCTGGAGTCGGAGATGCCTGCCCGGGTAAGTCCTGTAGTCCTTCTGGACTCGCCTCCGCGACAGCCGACGTCGGGCCCCGACGCCGTCGGGGCCCGAGTCGGGGGCTGCTGGGTCACCTGAGCTCGGACTCAGGTTGACGGCCTTGGAGAGCAGACTGTCTGCCTTCATGGACCAGCAGCGGGCACTGCTCGCTGGCCTTCGCTGGCGCCGCTGCCCCGACTGCCGGGACGTTCGACGTCCAAGTCGCCCCGGATACCGAGCCGATCCTCGAGTCAATGAGAACTCGAGTCGATCCTCGGTCGAGGTCACCTCGGCCTCCCATTCGGACCGAGGTCGCCGACGCCGACTCCCTCGACGTCGGGGCGGCTGGCGCCGCACCCTGACAGGGCTGACCCCACCAATTCCACGTCGGAGTCGGTATGGTAGTCTGAGGGGGAAGATTCACCTGATTCTTTCCGTACTCGGTGTTTCCCATCGGACTCACCGTGGTCCGAACCTCGGAAGCAGTCCCCCCCGGAGGATGCCCGGTTCTCGGACTTCGTTAGGGATATGGCCAAGGCTTTGGCCTTCCCTGCGGATCCCGAGGAGGAGCCTCGAGCCGAAGAGCTCGACGACCCTCCAGTATGACTCTCCCGCGAGGGAGCACTTTACTGTGGCCGGTTCCTCCTATGCTGGAACGACTACTCTTCCGCATGTGTGAGAGTCCGGCCTCCGCGCCGGTCCTGAGCAAGCGGTTCGATTCTATCTATCGGGTCCGCAAGAGCCCTGGCTTTCAGAAGGCACAGCTGCCACACCATTCCATGGTAGTGGAATCGGCCATGCATCGTCTTAAGAGCCAGAATATGCACTCCTCGGTGCCTCCTGGAAGGGAGGCCCGTAACCTGGATGGCCTTGGCAAGAAGTGCTTCCAGGGCTCTATGCTCGCATGTCGTGTCCAGACTTACCAGCTCTACATGGGCATGTACCTCCGGGATAGGCTAAAGAGCTAGCCGGATTCTCCGCTGGTCTCTCCGAGGAGCCCTTGCGGAGGTTCCTAGCCTTGTCCACGGGCATTCGGGGAATGCTCAAAGTTCATGTCCCGAGCAGCCTATGATGGCTTTGAGGCCTCGGCTAGGAGTGGCCCGGCAGCCGGCATCGGTGCCCGCCGACAGGCTTGGCTTCAGTCGTCGGACCTTTGAGCCCTGGGTACAGGACAAGTTGGTCGATGTCCCCTGCCGCGGCGAAAACCTCTTTGGCAAGCCCATGGCGGAAAAGGCTGCACAAATTGAGACTGAGACTCTCACCAGGACCAGGCTTTCTAGGAAGACCTCCGCCCCTTCCCAGAAAAGAAGGGCTCGGGAAAAAAGTCCTTTTACCCGAGGAAGGAGGCTGCCTACAAACAGTACCCCCATTATCAGGACCATGCAGCTCCCCAACAGGGCCAGCAGGCCAAGGGACGGGGTAACGGGTCCCGTAGGCAGCAAGCCCCCAAGCCTGCACCACCAGCCCCTGCTCAGCAGGGTGGGGGTTTTTGACTCGCTCAGCATAGCCTCTCCCCCCCCGCTGGTCCCTCCCAGCACCGGAGGCCGGCTGGTTCACTTCGCCCACAGGTGGTCCAGCATCACCGCAGATGCCTGGGTGCTTCAGGTCGTGCGAGAGGGCTACCTTCTCCACTTCCATCAGGTCCCTCCCTCCTATTTTCCGGGAGAACCTTCGTGCCCCCCTCTGCACAGGGAGTTGCTCCTTCAGGAGTTAGCAGGTCTTCTGCAGGAACAGGCGGTGGAACCGGTGCCCCACCACCTGAGAGGTCAAGGCTTTTATTCAAGGTATTTTCTGATACCAAAGAGAACAGGGGGCCTCAGACCCATCCTGGACTTGCGCAACCTCAACAAGTTCCTTGTGCGGGAGAAGTTCAAAATGCTTATCCTTGGAATCCTTCTGCCCTACCTCCAGCAGGGAGATTGGCTATGCTCCTTGGATCTAAAGGATGCCTACACGCACATCCTCATCCACCCAAGCCACCGCTAATACCTAAGGTTTGTGGTGGCAGGAAATCATTACCAGTACAGAGTACTGCCCTTTGGCCTATCCTCCGCACCGCGAGTCTTCACAAAATGTCTCGCGGTCGTGGCGGCCCATCTCCGGCTTCACGGCCTCTATGTCTTTCCGTACCTCGACGACTGGCTCATCAGAGCAGCGTCCGCTCAGGAGGTCACCAACGCCACGTGCCGCACGGGGACTCTGCTGCAGCACTTGGGCTTTGTCAGAAACTTCCGCAAAGTCCACTTTGCTCCCCTCACAGGATCTCGAGTTCATCGGCGCAAGGCTGCACACTCCTCGGGCACGAGCGTACCTAAACCGCTCGACAGGGCTCAACGGCTCATGGACCTAGCCGACCGCTTTCGCAGCCAGCCCCTGGTCTCCGCCAGGCGCTTCCTGAGACTGCTCGGCCATATGGCTTCCACCGTCCATGTGACCCCCAATGCCCGCGCCTGAAACATGCGGTCTGCTCAATGGTGTCTCCGCCAGCAGTGGCGACAAGCCACAGGCGGCCTGGCAGACCTAGTGCGCGTCTCCGAGCCGCTGCTCTCGTCTCTCCGGTGGTGGCTCCGGCAGCCGAACCTGATATTCGGAATGCCTTTCCAGTCACCTCAGGCCGACCCGGGTGCTGACCACCGATGCATCCCTCCTGGGCTGGGGAGCACATTGCCAAGAGGCACGTACTCAGGGCCTCTGGACCACGTGGGAGTCTGCTCAGCAGATCAACTTCCTGGAGCTCAGGGCGATCCGCCTAGCTCTCAAGGCCTTCTCCCACCTGACTTCCCAACAGTCCGTCCTTGTCCCGACGGACAATCAAGTTGCCATGTTCTACGTGAACAAGCAGGGGGGCACGGGCTCCTTCCTCCTCTGCCGGGAGGCACAGAAGCTCTGCTCTTGGGCCGTCAGTCACGGCATTCTCCTCAAGGCAGTTTATCTCCCGGGCCAAGAAAATTGCCTTGCAGACAAACTCAGCAGGGTCCTCCAGCCGCACGAGTGGCGTCTGGATCCCTTGGTAGTTCAGAAGCTCTTCATCAAGTGGGGTCTCCCCACGGTGGATCTCTTTGCCAGTCCTCACAACCGGCAGCTTCCTCGCTTCTGCTCTCGTCAGCCACACCCCCTTCGGGTTGCGGCGGACGCCTTTCTGATCTCGTGGTCGGGGAGCATTCTGTACGCTTTCCCTCCCATCCCGCTGGTCTCTCGGACTCTTTTCAAGGTTCTCCGAGACAAAGCCTTCATGATCCTGGTGGCCCCTCGCTGGCCCAGGCAGCCGTGGTTTCCGCTCCTGCTGCAACTGGCGGTGGAGGGTCCAATCCCTCTGGGGATACAACCGGATCTCCTCACTCAGGATCAGGGGTCCCTTCTGCACCCCAACCTCAGGTCTCTCAACCTTATGGCCTGGCTGCTGAGAGGGTAGTCCTTGCTCCCCTTCTCCTGCCGGCGGAGGTGGAGGAGGTCGTCTTAGCTCGCGACGGCCTTCTACCCGCAAATGCTACGCCCTTAAATGGCGTCGCTTTGCAGTCTGGTGTACCCAACAGTCTCAGGATCCCTTCTCCTGCCCGGTGTCGGTGATCTTGGCAGTACTTGCTGCACCTCTCTAATCTGGGACTTAAGTCCAACTCTGTCAAAGTTCACCTCAGTGCTCTTTCAGCACATCATGTGCCAGTGGACGGCAGACCTCTCTCCAATGACCCTCTCGTAGCGAGGTTTCTCCGAGGTCTCCTTCTACTTAAACCACCTCTGCGCCCGCCAGCGCCTGACTGGGACCTGAATGTGGTTTTGCAGCGGATCACCTGTCCGCCTTTTGAACCTATGGCTACCTGTTCTCTCCGTTTTCTGTCTTGGAAAACACTGTTCTTGATAGCCCTCACTTCCGCTAGGCGCGTGAGTGAATTGCAGGCCCTCGTGTCTGATCCCCCTTACACTAGGTTCTACAAGAATAGGGTAGTCCTACGGACTCACCCAAAATTTCTGCCTAAAGTGGTCTCCCCTTTTCACATCAATCAGGAAGTGGTACTTCCAACCTTCTTTCCCAGACCACACTCCAGCCGAGCTGAAACGGTCCTCCATACCCTGGACTGTAGAAGGGCATTGAACTTCTACCTTGACCGTACGCGGGAGCACCGTAAAGCTGCTCAGCTTTTTGTGTCTTTTGACCCAATAAATTGGGGCTCCCGGTCTCCAAGCGTACTCTGTCCATCTGGGTTGCGGACTGTATCTCTTGGGCTTATGGGGCAGCCGGACTCTCCTTAGAAAGTCGAGTCACGGCTCATTGCGTTCGGGCAAAGGCCACGTCAGTGGCTTACCTCCGCTCTGTTCCGC
Source organism: Ichthyophis bannanicus (assembly GCA_033557465.1). Classification (NCBI taxonomy): domain Eukaryota; kingdom Metazoa; phylum Chordata; class Amphibia; order Gymnophiona; family Ichthyophiidae; genus Ichthyophis; species Ichthyophis bannanicus. The sequence goes on from CM066038.1 coordinate 8,455,828, forward strand.
TGGCAGACATCTGCCGGGCCGCTACTTGGTCTTCGAGCCAGACTTTTGCGGTCCATTACTGTCTCGAGAGGGAGTCCCGTAGGGACAGTGCTTTCGGACAGGCAGTCCTCCGTAATCTCTTTGAGGTCTGAGCAACTCCTACCCTCCATCCCGGATGTGGGCTACCGGTGGGTGATAATTCAGCGAAGATTCTATCCTTCTGTGCTGCTGAGCTAGAGGGAGCTCATTTTTGTGCTTAGGGTCTCCGGTAGCCTTGAGCTTGGGAGTCCCATAAGTGAGGACTGACTTCCTGCTTGGTCCTGAGAAAGCGTAGTTACTCACCTGTAACAGGTGTTCTCCAGGAGCAGCAGGAATCAGTCCTCACTACCCTCCCTCCTCCCCTTGGAGTTGCAATCGTCTGCTTATGTTCTTTTTGCAAATTTTTATGCTGTCTTTTTTAGCTATGTCATCTGACTGGCTAAGATGGCACCCTCGGGCGGGAAGACGAACCGCGCATGCGCGCTGCAATTCCCAAAGGCTTTCTTTGAAAGCTGGGGAAAATTGCTCCGCGAGGGCTCCGTCGGCGCCGACGTCACCCATAAGTGAGGACTGATTCCTGCTGCTCCTGGAGAACACCTGTTACAGGTGAGTAACTACGCTTTCACCTTTCTCCATTGGGACAATTTGCCATTTAGCCCTACCCTCTGCTTTCTACCTTTTAACCAGTTCCTGATCCACAATAGCACACTGCCTTCTATCCCATGACTCTTTAGTTTTGCCAAACGTCTATGATGAGGGACCTTGTTCAAAAGGCTTTCTGAAAGTCCAGATAAACTATATCAACCGACTCACCTTTGTCCACCTGTTTATTCACACCTTCAAAAAAAACATAACAGATTATTAAAACAAGATCTTCCTTCTTTACAGCCATGTTGGCTGTCTCCCATTAGGCCATGACTATCTACATGCTGAGTAATATTTTTCTTTATGATGGTTTCTACCATTTTTCCCTGTACTGACGTCAGGTTCACCGGTCTGTAGTTTCCCGCATCACCCCTGGAACCCTTTTTAAAAACTGGCGTTACATTGGCGATCCTCCAATCTGCAATCTCATATTTCAGTTCTTTCAACACCCTTGGATGTATACCATCCGGCACAGGTGATTTGCCACTCTTCAGTTTATATAATAGTTGTAATACATCTTCCCGATGTATCAATATTTCCTTCAATTCTTCCGCACCTTTAAATACCACTTCATTCATGGGTAACATCCCTACATCTTCCTCAGTAAAGACCGAAGCACAGAATTCATTCTGTTTCTCTGCTATCGTTTTGTCGTCTCTTAGTGCCCCTTTAATCCCTCTATCATCTAATGGACAAACTGACTCTCTCACAGGTTTTTTGCTACGAATGTACTTGAAAAAAGTTTTTTATTTCGCGTTTTTGATTCTGCAGCAAGCTTCTTCTCAAATTCTCCCTTTGCCTGCTTTATCAATGCCTTGCATTTGACTTGCCAGTGCTTGTGCTGTTTGAAGGTTTCATCGTTTGGTTCTATTTTCTATTTCCTGAAAGATGCTTTTTTGGCAACAACAGCCTCTCTGACTTCACCTTTAAACCATGCTGGCAGTTTTTTGGACTTCCTTCCACTTTTCTTAAAGCGTGGAATACAGCTGGTCTGGGCTTCCAAGATAGTATTTTTCAACAACACCCAAGGTTGATGTAAGTCTTTAATCTTTGCAACTGCTCCTTTTAGTTTTTTGCTTAAACTATTTTCCTCATTTTATCATAGTCTCCCTTTTGAAAGTTAAAAGGTAGTACTGTGGATTTCCTTACTATCCCTCCTACATTAATTAAGTCAAACGCGATCATGCTATGATCACTATTGCCAAGTGGCCCCAACACCCTTATCTCTAGCACTAGATCTGGTGTTCCACTAAGGACTAGGTCTAATATGCTTACTCCGTGATATAACTTGAAGTGATGCCTATATATAAATAGTTACCTAGTTATCCAAGTTCTAGTACCTGTTCTTTGTAATACAGAGCAGTTTGTTGCACTGTATAAGTTTGTTTCATGTAAACCGTACTGATGTCGAATAGGGTGGTATAAAAAAGACTATAAATAAATAAATAATATGGCTTCCCCTTTATTTATTTATTTATTTAGCTGTATTTATATCCCGCTTTTCACCGGGTCGAAGCGGCGTTACATAAAAGGGTGGGGAAATTAAGTAAGGGCGGGGCCATCACCGTGGAGGCAACGTTAATGATTTGGACATGGTACAGACTTTGGACATGGGATAGGCTTTGGACATGGGCAGGTTAATGTAGTTTGGATCAGAGGTTCTTGGCGGACGAGATCAGAGGTTAGTGCGCTTTTGGTGGGGGTCGTGTTGAAGTATTCTTGGAACAGGGTGGTTTTCAGCTGTTTTCCTGAAGGATGGTAGATCGGCATTGTTTCTGAGATAACTCGGTTAGAGAGTTCCATAGGGATGGAGCATAAAGTTCAAAGGCTCGATTGCAGGTCCATTGCGAGCATTTGGCTTTTATGTGAGGGATGGTGAGGGAATTTGTCTGGTAGTTCTGCCGTGGTAGTTCTGCTGTGAGTTTTTTGTGAGGGATGCTGGAGGTTTGTCTGGTAGTTCTGCCGTGGGCCGGACGGGACAGTAGGGTGTGAAGCTAGGAGTTTTGTGCTTGATGGATGGCTTTGTGGGTGAGTAGGATGGCTTTGTATTTAGACCTGCTTCGAGGGGAAGTATGTGTAGGTCTTTCAGAATTGGAGTGATGTGATCGGTTTTCTTTGCACTCTGGATGATTCTTGCCGTGGTGTTCAGTGCTGTTCGGAGGGGGTTGGTCTGTGTGGCTGGAAGGCCGTGGTAGATTATGTTGCAGTAGTCCAGATGTGGGAGCGTCATGACTTGCATTACAGTTCGGAAGTCTTGATGTTCAAGAAGGGGTCTAAGACATTGTACCGTTCTTGCCTTGTGGAATATAGTTCCGGAGGTTTTGGTGATTTGCTGTTTTAAGGTGAGGGCTTGGTCAATAATAATGCCCAGGTATCGTATTTTTGGTTGTATTCTAATGCTTGTGGGTCCTATGCTGAGGTGTGTTGGTGGGGTGAAATCTGGGTCTCTAGTGACTATGAGGGCTTCTGTTTTCTTCATGTTGATGGATAGGTTGTTTGCTTGTAACCAGTCGGACACCTCAGAGAAGCATGCTGATAGATGGGTGTTTGTTGGGTTTGTGGTTGTAATGGGGGCGTAGAGCATGATATCGTCAGCATATATGTGGAAGCTGATGTTGTGGGTGCATATGACTGAGCAGAGTGGTTGGAGGTAGATGTTGAAGAGCATGGCTGACCGTGTGGATCCTTGGGGCACCCCTTGGTGTTGCTGGAATGGGGGGGGGGATGTCAAGGTGCTGGTACGGATTAATTGTTTTCTGTTAGTAAGGTAGGACTGGAACCATTTTAGTACGGTGTCTTTGATCCCAATTGTGCGTAGTCTGTGTATGAGGACGTTGTGGGAGATGGTGTCAAAAGCAGCAGAAATATAAAGGAAGATCATGGAATATCCAGAGTGTTTTTCTTGTGTTCCCAAGAGGAGAGTGTGCATCAGTGTGGTCATAAGAGTCTCAACCCCATGCAGAGGGCGGAAGCCGTGTTGTTGCGGGTCCAGTATGTTGTTGATATCCAGGTGTTCCTGTAGTTGCTGTTGGACGATCTTCTCGATTATCTTAGCAGTGAAAGGTAGGCTTGCTATGGGTCTGTAGGATGCTGGATCAAGGGGATCCAGGTTTTGCTTTTTTAAGGATGGTCGGATGATTGTAGTTTTGAGGGTATCTGGCATGTGTCCTTGGGAGAAGGATTCTTTGATGATATGGGCTAATGGCGTGCTCAGCTCTTTTTTGGATTTCTTTATCCAGTCAGTGGGGCAGGGGTCCAGCGGGGAGGTGGTGGTGTTGAGGCAGGAGCTGGTGGTTGATATTTCGTCTGGTGAGGTTTCTTTAAATGTGGTCCAGTCACTGTGTAAGTTAGGTTGGAGGTCTGTTGTGGTGGCCTCTACGTTTAGCTGTGAGTTCTGCGGTCGTTGTAGTTGTTTGTATTGACGGGCCAATAGCTCTGGTGGGATCTTCGGTAATTGGTCAGAGTTCTGGGGTGCCTTTGTCAGTTTTTTTGACAATCTGAAAGAGTTCACGAGGTTTGTTTATGGAGGTATTTATGATTTTCATGTTGTAGGTTTTCTTTGCTTTGTCGGTCTCATTGTGATATGCATTGAGTTCATATAGGTATTTTGTTTTGTCATTTTCGTCTTTGGTTTTTCTCCATTTTCTTTCAGTTCTTCTAAGTTTTGTTTTTAGCTTCCGGAGGCTGTTCGTTGGTGCTTCAGATGCTGTAGAGATCGTGGTGTTCCAGTTCTGTATTAGGTCATTGATGTTGCTGGAGTTTGCTTGGAGGTGGGGCAGAATTTGGGCTAAGAAGTTCTCTTTGTTAAAGGTTTTAAATCGTCCTATGTGGTGTCCCTCTTCCTTGTTGGTCTTATGCTGGTAGGTGTGGGAAATGGTGATGAGGTAGTGGTCAGACCAGGGCACCGGCGAAATTTGTGGTTTTTTTCCAGAGGCGGCGGTTATGGAGTTTAGGAATATGAGGTCTAGGGTATTGCCTTTGTCATGAGTGGGTTCCTGTATGATCTGTACCAGATCCATCGCTGACATAGCGGTGCGGAAGGTTGTTGCTTGTTCATCTTGCAGCGATGGGAGGTTGAAGTCTCCTAGAATGATTTGTTCCTTTGTTGAGCTGGTGCTTTCTGATATGAATTGAAGTATCCTCGGCAGGTTAGTGGTTGTGGTAGGTGCACGGTAGATTAAACATTCTGAGAGGTGTTTATTGGTGATGGTGAGGAGGTCAGCTTCATTGGTGGTTTCTGAGGAGAGGGTTCTGAGGTGAAGGTCGGTTTTTGCAATGATAGCGACACCCCCTCCTTTGGTGTGTGCCCGGGAGCAGTGATGGAGGGTATATTCTTCTGGGGTTAGCTGGTTCATTAGTACCGTGTCAGTATCAGTCAGCCAGGTTTCTGTGATACATAGGAGGTCTATCTGCTCATTTGTGATTAGGTCTTGGAGCATGTGGTATTTATTTCTAACAGAGCGTGCGTTGATAAGTGAGATGGTGATGTGGTGATGGGTTGGGGGTTTGGGGATGTGGGTATGTGTGTGCTGAATGCGGGAGTGGTCTTGTTTTGGTTTGTAGGTGTGTGTGGGTTGTGCTGCTGGGAGAGTGGGCCAACGTAGGTTGCTGTGTGTGCTTTGAGGAGGGGGGAAGAAGGTCAGGAGGGGGGTGAGGAGGTAGATGGGGGCTAAGAGAGGTGGCATGATTAGTGAGAGTACCTGGTATTTGGGATCAAGCTGGGCTTCGGTGTTGTAGGTTGCTGTTTTTATATCTTTGCTGCTATCCTTTGTCATGGGATAGGAGGCAGCGTACTATTGTGGATCGGGAACTGGTTAAAAGATAGAAAGCAGAGGGTAGGACTAAATGGCCAATTTTCCCAATGGAAAAAGGTGAATAGTGGAGTACCCCAGGGATCTGTACTGGGTCCGCTACTTTTTAACATATTCATAAATGACCTGAAAAAGGGAATAACTAGTAAGGTTATCAAATTTGCAGACGACACAAAAACTGTTTAAAGTTATTAAAACCCAAGAGGATTGTGGAAAACTGCAGGAGGATCTTGATAAATTGGAAAACTGGGCATCAAAATGGCAGATGAAATTTAATGTGGACAAGTGCAAAGTTATGCACCTAGGAAAGAACAACCCACACTATGGTTACAAAATGCAAGGTTCCACATTGGGAACCACCACCCAGGAAAAAGATTTAGGAGTCATCGTGGATAATATGTTAAAACCCTCCACCCAGTGTGCAGCGGCGGCCAAGAAAGCAAATAGAATGCTAGGTATCATGAGGAAAGGAATGGAAAATAAAACAAAGGATATTATAATGCATCTGTATCGTTCCATGGTACGACTGCACCTTGAATGTTGTGTGCAATTCTGGTCGCCGTATCTTAAAAAGGATATAGCGTTATTAGAAAAGGTACAGAGAAGAGCCACCAAAATGGTAAAGGGGATGGAAGGCTACTCCTATGAACAGAGGCTACAAAGGTTAGGGCTCTTCAACCTGGAAAAGAGACGGCTGAGGGGAGATATGATAGAGGTCTATAAATTAATGAATGGAGTGGAATGGGTAAATGTAGATAGATTGCTTATGCTATCAGAATATAGAGAGACTAGGGGACATGCAATGAAGCTACAGGGTAAACTATTTAAGACAAATAAGAGAAAATATGTTTTCACTCAACATGTAATCAAACTCTGGAATTTGTTACCAGAGGATGTAGTAAGAGCTGTTAGTGTAGCTGGGTTTAAAAAAGGTTTGGACAAGTTCCTGGAGGAAAGGTCCATAAACAATTATTAAAAAGGGATCCAGGATATCAATGCTTGACCCAATACAAGCATTGTGGAACCTGTGTCTTTTGGGGATACTGCTAGGTACGTATGACCTAGATTGGCCACTGTTGGAAATAGGATACTGGGATTGATGGATCTTGGTCTGACCCAGTATGGCATATCTTATGTTCTTATGTTCTTATGTTTGGTCAGTTCATGAACCAGCTGCTCCAAGAAGCAGTCATTTATTTCATCCACGAACTTTATCTCCCTAGCATGTCCTGCTGTGACACTGACCCAGTCGATACCGGGGTAATTGAAATCACCCATTATTATTACTGCGCTGTAACGTTTGTTAGCTTCCTTGATTTCTTTGAGCATTTCATCATCCATTTGTTCATTCTGGCCAGGCGGTCGATAGTACACTCCCACTGCCATCGCCTTTCCCTTTTTGCATGGAATTTCAATCCATAGAAATTCTACAGCAAATTTTGTTTCCTGCAAAACTTTAATCCTTTCTGACTCAATGCCCTCTCTAAACATAGAATGCAACCCCTCCACCCATTTTATCAGCTCTATCATTACGATATAGTTTGTACCCAGGTATCACAGTGTCCCACTGGTTGTCCTCCTTCCACTATGTCTCTGATATTCCAATCATATCTAACCTCTCATTTAGTGCTATATATTCTAACTCTCCCATCTTATTTTTTGACTTCTAGCATTTGCATACAAGCATTTTAGAGACTGTATTTTATTCATATTAATCTAGCTATTGGTAGGTATGAGCAATTTGAGATCTTTAAGCTCTGTCTGCTCCATACTCAAGGGCATTTGGGCTACTTTACTCTTTTTTGGAACCTCTCTGCTTTTGGTAGTGTCCTTCAAGGATACATTCTTCCAAACCATGCCTTCTTGGGCGACTGTCAGCTTTCCCCTATTATCTGGTTTAAAAGCTGCTCTATCTCCTTTTTAAAGGTTAATACCAGCAGCCTGGTTCCATCCCGGTTAAGGTGAAGCCCATCCCTTCGGAAGAGCCCCTCCTTTCTCCAGAATATTCCCCACTTCCTAACAAATCCAAAACCCTCATCTCTGCACCATTGTCTCATCCACGCATTGAGACTCCGGAGCTCTGCCTGCCTTTTGGGTCTTGCGCGTGGAACGGGAAGCATTTCCGGAGAACGCTACCCTGGAAGTTCTGGATTTCAACTTCCTACCTAAAAGCCTAAATTTAGCCTTCAGAACCTCCCTACCACATTTTCCTATGTCATTGGTACCGACATTTACCAAGACAGCAGACTCCTCCCCAGCACTATCTAAGACCTTATCTAGGTGGCGCGTGAGGTCTGCTACCTTCGCACCAGGCAGGCATGTTACCAGGTGATCCTCACGTCCACCAGGTACCCAGCTATCTACATGCCTAATGATTGAATCACCAACTATAACGGCTGTCCTAACCTTTCCCTCATGGGCACATGGCCCTGGAGAAACCTCCTCGGTGCGAGAGGGTTTTACATCACCTAGAGGACAGGTCCTAGTTACAGAATCACTTCCTGCCACACCAGGGTGATGCTCTCCTGTCACGTGACCTCTCTCCTCCATGGCAAGAGGGATGCTGCCAGACTCGAGGTGGGAGTTTAGGCCTATATCCCTGTAGGTCTCATCTATGTACCTCTCTGTCTTTCTTATGTCTTCCAAGTCTGCTACTCTAGCCTCTAGAGAATGGACTTGTTCCCTGAGAGCAAAGAGCTCCTTCCACCTAGTGCACATGTAAGACCTCTCACCAACTGGGAGAAAATCATACATGTGACACTTAATGCAAAAGACTGGAAAGCCCTCATCTTGCTGCTGGACTGCTGTCTACATAATAGTTTTAAGCTTGTGTTTAGATATTTAAGTTCTTTACTTACTAAGGGTTACTATGGATATTTATACTAATAAAACTGTACCTAATACGTTTAATATACCTTGTTCACCTGAAGCTTAATTAATCTCAGGTCCTTAGTGTATGACTGATTTGGATAACGAGTTTCACCTGAGAGCATCTCCTTTCCTTTAAGATGTGTAAGTACCTATAAAGCTACGATTATCCCAGGGGTGGGTGGGTGTTGGGGAGGGAGGGAGGGAAAAAACACTTATTAAAAGAGGGTTGCTACACAGTACCCTGTCCTGTGCTGCTGAGGTAAGCTGTGACCAACTTCCTGGGTGATTAAAAGTCCTTGCTTGGATAGAAGGAGACTTTCCAAATGGCCTTTTGACCTGCTACCTGGTGTTAACACCTATTGAAAAAGTTTCACAGGTCTCTTGCCTCCTAGGTAGAAGGCCTCTTTGTAAAGGTCTCTAGAAGACTTTATTTGTTGCTCAAAGATTACTGACCCTGTTTTGCCTTTTATGCTAAGTTATATTCTGATTTGATTTAAATTATAGCCCTTTGCTGCTGCTAGGCTCTGACTTATTATGAAATTTAAACTACAAGCTCTCTGCTGGGTTCTAAATGTAACCAGAAAGCTCTCTTCTGTGTTTTAAATTTAAACTAAAAGTACTTTGCTGATACTAGGCCCCGAGTGAGTATTAAATTTAAACTACAAGCTCTCTGCAGGGTTCCAAATTTAACCAGAAAGCTCTCTTCTGTGTTTTAAATTTAAACTTAAAATACTTTGCTGACACTAGGCCCTGAGTGATTATTAAATTTAAACTACAAGCTCTCTGCTGGGTATGAAATGTAAGCAGAAAGTTCTCTTCTGTGTTTTAAATTTAAACTTAAACTGCTGCTACTAGGCCCTGACTGATTTAACAAAAAACACTGGGTTCACAGATTAATTAGCTTTAATACAAAGAAGTCCTTTCAGAAAATTCCCAGAAGTATATATTCACAATTGTGGATCTCTCTCCAAAAGTAGCAGTCCCTTTTTCTAGTCCTTCAAGACTTATGGAAAGAGGCATTTATGAATGTCTTTATTTTTAATCCACACAACTTGCTTCTTTCTTTAGAGACAGAGTACATCAATTGCATTCCTCTTTTACGATCCCTCCCCCCTCCCCCTATCTTCCACTCCCTCCGCACTTTCCCCTATTTTTCAATTCAAAGAATCCACCCCGGATCCCCCATCTAATCTAGCCCTGGCTCACACCTGGTCCTCTTTCCATCCAATCACTACAACAGAGCTACACAAAGCCCTCTCCACATCTCGGAAAACAACCTGTTTGCTGGATCCCATACTATCACACTGATCCATCTTTTGCCCTCTTACCAACTATTCTAACCATCCAATTCCAATTTGTCCTCTGGAATTTTCCCAACCCCTAGAAGTCAACTGTCATTCGACCACTCCTCAAGAAACCATCACGAGACCCCACAATATCTGCACACTGGCGCCCGGTCTCAAATTTTCCTTTTTTGGCTAAGGTTTTAGAAAAGTTGGTTTTCAATCAATTGCCATCACGCATTGAGTCTGCTAATGTCCTCCACCCCCGCCGATCAGGATTCCATGTAGGCCACCATACCAAAACTGTTCTTCTTTCTTTCTAAATGAACTGTACGTCGCACATGACTGTGATGATATCGCCCTGTCTGTTTCCTTAGATCTTTCCTCCACTTTCGATCTAGTTGATCACCCTACCCTTCTTTCATGCCTTTATGATTCTGGGATTCCGGGTACTGTGTTGCACTGGTTCCATTCCTTCCTCTCTGCTTGTTCCTTCTCTGTACATCTTAATTCAGTCTCCTCAGCTGCAGTACCCATTGTCTGTGGTGTCCCATAGGGCTCTGTTTTGTCACCTCTGCTTTTCAATATCTTCATAGCCCCTCTACCACTCATAGTACAGCAATACCCGTTGTCAGCATATTATTATGCCGATGACATAATTCTCCTTTATCATACTAGCCCTGTTGCAATAGATCTGTCACCACGTAATGATTGCCTCACACATATTTCCACTTGGATTTCAGCCAATTATTTGCACCTCAACCCTTCGAAATCAGCAGCCCTGTGGTTTTCATTTAGTACCCCCTGTCCTTCCATGGCCCGTTTTCTCAATTCTGCTTCCATCCCTCTGGTGTCCTTTTTCCGTTATCTAGACGTCATTCTGGATTCAGTACTCTTGTTCCCGGAGCATCTGTACTACCTCATTCACCGTTCCTTCTGTTCATTACGTCAGATCAGAGAGGTCCATCCTTTTCTGTCCCCCTCATTGGTCACCACCATTCTCTTATCTTTAGTAATGAACAGACTGGACTATTGCAATGTTGCACTGGCAAGGCCTGCCCCAGTATCTATTGCAAGTGTTTGCAATTGCTGCAAAATACTGTGGCACAAATTATTACTCATGCCAAGAGCTCAGACCACATCACTCCTCCCCTCGTTCACCTCCACTGGCTTCCCCTCCACTTTAGAATTCAATATAAATTCTTGATCCTGACAGACAAAGTTGTTAATACTTCTATGCCCCAACATTTGGCCAATCTTGTTCACTTGCACACTCCCTATCGCCAACTCCGGTCCATCCACGCCAATCGGTTATTCCTTCCCTCCCCCTCCCAAGCTTACCTAGAGCTTACATGTCACGCTGCCTTCTTTTTCATTGGTCCTGTACTCTGGAACACCCTGCCGTCCACACTCCATCTCGAACCTTCCTATCAGAAATTCAAGGAAAAACTAAAAACTCAGCTATTTCACCAAGCCTTCAATATTTGATGTACTAATCCACATTAGCTACCTACTTTCCCACTCCTCTTCCTGTCACTCTTTCCTAGTTGGTAGCTGATGTATTATCTATCCTTTTTCTTTCCTATCAATTTATGGTGTTCTTTTCCATTTCTTAGCTCTGCAGCATTGCTACTATTATTTTTTTTTTTAAACTTTTATTTTCATTTTGCAACAAACAAAAGAAACAACACACCAAAAGAGACAAAACAAGTATACAATAAGGAAAAGTAAACCCATTACCCCCCACCCCGGTGCTTCTTCTCTACCCGTTTATATCAGCATGTGAGCGCTTCCAATTAACAGTGATTATACATCAAACGATCAAAAAAAAAAAAAGTATCCACAATACAGCATGATCATGAGACAGAGATATATACAAAGTTAGACAGTCAGATGAGAGCATTTAGCAAAATGTACATATTCATTGAGCATCTTCCATTGAGACCAATGAGAAGGAGTCTGAACGGAGGAAGGAAGCGAGCAGACGAGGTAGTTGTTCATATTTACTGTAGAGACAGGCATGATTCCACCATTCATTGAGGCTCAGATGGGAACTAATTTCCCAGTATTACTTAATTAGGGAAATAGCAATGCCAAGCATAAAGTTCAAAAGGAGATAAGCCATTTTTGGGAGAGAGGGGATCCCCGCAACTGGGCGAAGTCCCACTATCCTCCAAGAAAGGGACTCCTGAGAGTGCAATATAGACTAAATACGACCCCAGACCCGACGCCAGTTATACTGTAGTGCGGGATATTCATGCATAACATGAAGTAATAGACCTATGGCCACAGGACGTGTCCAGCAACCATTACCCTGAGTAGTGTTCCATTTGTCTAATCTGTGAGGAGTGTAAAAACACCGGTGGGCTAGAAAGAAGAGGGTCTGAGTGAGTGAGGCGGGTCGGGAAACCCGTGTCCCTCTGCTCCAGATAAGGCTCCATTGCTCCGAGGTTAAAGTCACATGCAATTCGCTCTCCCATACTTTCTGCGCTATAGAGGTATCTCTAGTGATAGCATTACATAAGGTTTAGTAAAATTGGATACTACACCCGATGAACTACCGAGAGATCGGAAGTCTCCAATAAACCTTATGCAGAGAGTGCCGATGGCGGGAGTACTCTAGTGCTCCGAATGCAGTGCTGAAGTTGCACTGACCAGAGTCGGGAGTCGAAAGGTTGCATAAGAGTATTAAAGGCACCTAAAGTGTCGAAAAGCATTGGTGGGTAGTGGGAGTCTAATGGGAGAGTCATACCGGGGAGTAAGGTAAGAGGAATCCGGTGAGCAAAGGCCCGCTACTATATCTAGCCACACAGGTCTGCTCGGTACTGGAGCTTCCAACCAACGAGCACCTTGTTTGAGAAGAAAAGATTGAGGGAACACTTGAGTAAAATCGCCACCAAGTAGTAATGGAGCATAGGCGGAGGCCGAGGCCAACTGCGCAAAACTTGCATAGTAAGCAGGGTTGTCCACAGTCGGGGCATAGTGCAAATACACGTGAATTCACTATCTCCAACCTCAAGGTGTACACGGGCCCATCTACCCTCCATGTCAGCGCTAATATCAGGTACAGTAGCGTGCAAAGACTTCTTAACCAGAATGGCTATCCCGTACCATTTGGAAACGGTGGGAGAATAGGCAGCTACCATGTAAGGCCTAGCATTGAGTTTCAGTGTTTCAGCAGAGTGTAATGCGTTTCCTGAAGAAACACCAAATCAACATGCTCGTGGCTAAGATAGCTAAGGATTTTCTTTCCTTTGAGTGGACCAGTAATGCCTTTGACGATGAATAATAAGATTTTACATAAGGCCATTCAGAAAAGTTAAAATTCTGAGCATGATAGCACACATAATTTCACTGTGTCCCTCAAACTGACTGTATCTAGCTGTACACTTGACATAGGAAAAATAAGCTAATATAATACAATGAAGCGCCCCACATTAACAAAGAAAACCGCAGTACGGTAGAGGAGAAGCAAAACCCCAAAAACCCCAAAATTACTGGCGACCATGTGTCTGCGGGGAGAAACCCCAGAGAAGGCCGAAATTGAAAAAACATATAACCTGTAGGACTGTGCGTGCTCCGAATCCGACCGAGGCACACATCATGAAGGGATAGGAGACCAAAGACAAAAGTCATACAGAGAAAGAAAGAAAGTCCAGGCTATTTCTGTGCTGGGCTATGACCGCCGCATCGGGCCCTTCAAAATGGCGGACAGAGCCGGCAGATAAGAGTCCAAGATTTGGGATTAGCGCATCTGCTCTGCTTCTTTGGAGTCCAAAAATGTTGATAGTAGATCAGGATCCTCGAACGTCCTGGTCTGGTTGTGGAGAGTCACTCGGAGCTTCGCTGGATACAACAGGCCAAAGCGAGCCTGTAGCTGTTGAAGTCGAGGGCGAAGAGCAAGGAGTTTCTTCCGACGGTCAACGGTAGGCTTTGCCAAATCAGGAAAGAAGGAGACCTTACGACCTTCAAATTCCAAATGATGATTCGCTCGGGCAGCATGTAAAATTTGTTCCACTTGTTGATATCGTAGCAAGCTGAAGATAATAGGCCGGGGGGTCGTGCGGTTGAGCGCCATGCGGGCAGGAACACGGTGTGCTCGATCAATTTCCAGTTCTCTGTGAAAAGTAATCTTCAGCAAGGAGGGAAGAGTTTTGAGCAAGAATTCTCTTATATCTCCTGCTTCCACCCCCTCCGGCATTCCGAGGAGCCTCACATTGTTGCGACGGGCTCGATTATTGCTATCTTCCAACTCCTTTTGAAGATTCTGTATCTGGCGCTCAGCCTTGTCCAGTTTGCCCAAGCGCACCTCGTGCGAGTCGAGGACCCCCGCCATATTGTCCTGCCGTAATGAAAGACCTTCAAGTCGGTCCTGGAGCACTCCAAAGTCTTCTCGCATGGCTCGAAGCGCTTCTCCATTGGACTGCACCAATTCCTTCACGCCGCGTATTTCCTCCAAAATCTCCAGGTGCATTGCGGGGTTTTCACGAAATGGAACCATCTTCTGTGGGGAGGACACCTCTGTTTTGGAGCGTTTTCCGTGAGAAGAAGAAGGAGACCCGAAGTCCAAGCGCGCTGGTTTATGGGCCGCCATCCCCCCCGAGGTGCCCCGGTCAGCTCGGAGCGAAATAGTAAATTTATATAGGTATTAAGTCAGGATTCTGAGTAGGCCTCTCGGGAGCTTCAACGCAAAGCGTCCTACCCGCTGGACATCAGGCTCCGCCCCCATTGCTACTATTATTGTTAACCGCCCTGATGCCTTGGCCTGGGCAGTATATCAAATGCGAAATAAAGATAAAAATAAATATTTATTTATTTAAACGTATTTCTATACCACGTTTCTACAATTCAAAGTGGTTCACAATTAACAAATGTGTAACAGGGCCTGGTCAGCACAATGTTTTACAAGAAACAGGAACAGTAAACAGTACAACATAGTTTAAAATCAACTATTTACAGTTATGGTTCTGCTGGCTAGAAAAGGTTAACTTATATATAGGTCAACAAGGTATTTGTATATTGTGTCCTTAGAGTGCATTTTAAAATGGATAGTTTCCTGGGTCCATATCTGCTCTATATTCATTCAGAAAGATGTATGTTTTAAGCTTTTTCTGAATTCAGATTAGTCTGGAATTTCTCTTAGTGCTGATGGGAGGGAGTTCCATAGTGTGGGGGAAAATAGAGAGAAGGTTTGATTGCAGGTGAACTGCTTGCTCTTGATTTTCTGGGTAGGGATCTGTAGGAGGTTAAGTGTTGAGATTCTTCAGGACCACCGCTCAGTTCTGGATTTGGCAATGAGAGGCAGAAGGCAGTTTTCAGATTCCACTGTATGGGATCTTAAATGTTATGGTGAGGGCTCTTAATTTGATTCTGATGGTCATGGGAATCCAGTGGCGCTGTATAAGCAATGGGGTGATGTGGTCTCGACGAGGGGCTCTGGTGATTATTTGTGCAGCCATGTTCTGGGCCATTTGCAATTTGTGGAGGGTGTGCTTGGGGAGGCTTTGATAAATGATGTTTCAATAGTCCAGAAGAAGTGTAACTAGAGCTTGGCAGACAGTTTCCAAATAGGTCTGTAGATAGAAGCGGGTGAAGATTCTTCAGGGTTTTCAGTTTATGGTAAACAGTGGATGTTGTTCCTTTATATGTGCTTGGGAAGTTAGCAGCTGGTCAAGTGTTATGCCTAGGTAGTTGATCTCAGATTTGATTCTGATTTCTGCATCTCCAAATCTCAATGTTTGTGGTGAGCAGAAGGTTGGGTCGGTGGTTATATATAAGGCTTCTGTCTTCCCGTTGTTGATGTGTAAATTGTATTGGGTGAGTCATTTCTTTACATCTCTGAAACAGCTTTGGAGGCTGGTAAGGTCTGGAAAAAGGAGGTTAATGGGTGTAAAAATCTTTATATCGTCAGCATAAATTTGATATTGGATTTTGTGGTTGTTGAAGATCTGGAAAAACCGACTGTATCAAAATATTAAAGAGGAGGGCTGAGAGGGTTGAGCTCTGATGAACTCCTGTTTGTTGAGTATATGGGGTTGAGGTTTCCTGCTTCCTTTCCCGCTTCCACCCCCGATGCTGATCGGGTGCCGGTGTGGGCTGCTGTGCACCAGATATCACCAGATAAGTTTTTCTGTTGATTCTGACTTGCTGCTTTATAGGTAAGATTGGAACCAAGTGAGTGTAATCCCTTGGATTCTGATTTCTGAGAGCCTTTGAAATAGCAGATTGTGAGGGATGGGGTGGAAGGCAGATGCAATGTTTAGGAATAGGAGGTGGAAACCATTTTTCTGGTTTTGTAATCCTGTTATGAAGGTGTTTAGCAGAAAGGTAATAAGGATTTCTACCCCATAATACTGTCTGAATCCGTGCTGAAAAGGGTCGAGTGGGGCATTTTCTGTAAAGTGGTCTTGAAGTTGTGTGAGTACTATTTTTTTGAGGATCTTTGCAACAAAGGGGATGCTGGATATAGGTTTATAAGACTTTGGGCATGTTGGGTCAAGCTTGGTGCTTTTTATGAGAGGACGATTGATGATTGCTTCAGAACAGTAGGTACTTGGCTTAGGAACAAGGAAGTGTGAACAATCTTCATTAGACAGGTGCTGAATTGAGGGCGGGTGATTTTACCCATGATACTGGACATGGGTCTGCTGCAGAGGTTGTTGTCTCGAGTGCCTGGATTGTGTCTTCCAGGTTACGGAGCGATGGGAGGTCAAATTGTGACCACAGTTTCAGATGTGTGGTCAGCTTCCATTGAGGAGTAGATCTTTGGAGATGTGGATAGCGGTTTGCAGAATAGATAAGTGTTAAACTTATGAGGACAAATGTCTTCTTGTCTTCCTCTGTATGGTTCCTTTATGAGTGTTTTCACAATGGCAAATAGTACTCGTGGTTTATTTATTTCTTTGTTGAGATTGGTATGGTATTCCTTTTTCCATTTGAGTGTTTCTTTGTTGTAGCGTTTAAATTGCTTGAGATAGGTTTTGTGGAGCAGTGGATATCTAGAATTTCTCCATTTTCATTCCAGTTATTGTAATTCACTTTTTGCTTCTGTAGGGGGCTGAGAACCATGGGGGCTCTTGTCTTGGGTTTCCCTGTATAACCTTTTGGATGGGTGAGAGCTGCTTCTGATTGGATTGCATTCCAGCCTTGGATAAGGCTGTCAAGATCTGCATTCAAGTCTGCTATAGTGTCAAGTTGGGGGATGATGGATTTAATGAAATGTTCCTTGATGAAGTCTCTGAACCTTCGAGTGGTGTGGGATGAAGGATCTTGAGTAGTTGGCCGTGAGGTAAAGTAAATAGGGAAAAGGAATCAGCATGTCTGACCATAGTACTGGGAGGATTGTGGTAAGTGGCTGGTGAGATAGGAGGGGAGAGTTTGAAGGCAAAAACATGAGGTCTAGTATGTTGCCCTTCATGTATGTTGGACTGTTTAGGATCTAAGTGTAGCCGAGAGCTTCCACTGCATCTAGGAATGCATTTGCTTGTGAGTAGGAGGTGGAGGCTAGGTTGAGATCTCCAAGTAATATAAGAGGTTTGTAGTTGGTTGGGGTGGAACAGGCAATTTCTAGAAGAGTCGAGAGTTCAAATGCATTGCTGCAGGGTGTTCTGTATGTTAACCAGAGTGATATGCAGCTATTAGCCACTAGTAAGGTATCAATTTCAGTAGCAGAGTTGGTGTCAACAACTTTGAACTTAAGGTTTTCTTTAGAGATGATGCATACCCCTCTACCCCCGCTGTGCATTCTTATTCTGTTTGAAGTTAGTATTGAGTATGGGGGGGCGGGGGGCAAAGCTGATTTAGGAGGACTGTGTCTGAATCTGTGAACCAAGTTTCTATTATGCAGAGGATGTCGAGGTTATTTTCACTGACGAAGGTCAGTTAGTGTCTGGATTTTGTTTCGGGCAGAGCAGGTGTTAATGAGGGCACATCTTGTGAGGTGTGTTGTAATGGACATCACCTGGCCTATGTTGTGAGTAGTTGTTGGAATTCTTTTCAACCTACAATGTTTTGAATGGTATTGTGTGTAGAACAATTGGGGTGGAGATCTCTCATGTGGATACTTGAAAATTTGAATTATGGGAATGTTTTTTCTGTGGACTAAGATGGCAGAATCTGTATGGGTGGTGAATATTAGGAGGAGAAGGACAACTTGCATGGTGGTTAGTCTTCTGTGTATTGTGTCCATGTTTGTACACTGGTATTTAGTTTAGAGGTGGTGGCTTACTGGCATTGATTAGGGACCACTGGGGGAACAGTTGATTTCTGAGGAGGAACTGGTCTCAGTGATCATTTGGTAGGTGGAACATTCAGCATTAGAGGTTGCTCTGTTGTGTCTACAGCTGGCAGGCGAAGGTGGGAATCTTTCTGGCTGGTGTAATTTTTGATTGTGTGCGGTGTATAATGTCTGCTGTTTGATTGGGTGCTACCTTCCTTGTTCCTGTGTCTTGGTCCATGCCTAAGGGCCACACCAGAGAGCCCTCTAGCAAGGCCCACAGGTGCAGGTGTGCTGGATGGCGCTTCCTTTATTTAAATGTCCTTCAGTTATGATGCTGGGGCCCAATTAGCCTTGGTGGAGAGAGCAGGAGGAGCTTCCTTTCCCACTTCCACCCCCGATGCTGATTGGGTGCCGGTGTGGGCTGCTGTGCACCGGATGGCTCGTCCCTTATTTGAATGTCCTTCGAGCGCGTAGCCGGAGCCCGATTGGCCTTGGTGGGGGAATGGGAGGAGCTTCCTTTCCCGCTTCCACTCCTGATGCTGATTAGTATCATTAATTTAATAAGTAATGATTTTGTTCTCTCTTCTAACTCTTCTCCATGTCTTCCCTTCTTATGGCTCCACATCATTTTTTTTCTTCCTATTATTGACACTCCCTAACCTTCTCCCCTTACACCATCTTCCTCATACCTCCATTCCTTATCACTCTCTGTCTACCTTTCTCATTTCCTCTTCCATCTTGTCCTCCTCCATCTCCTCAGCTCTTGACCTTCACCTTTTTCTTAGTTTTCTCATTCATCCCTCTCCCCTCTCTCTTAAACAACCTCATCCTCATTTGCGCCGTTCTGTCTCCTCTTTCCCTCACACTCTCCTCCTTCTCCTTCTTTCCTCTGGTGACATTAATCTGAACCCTGCCCCCCCTAGACTATTCTCTCACTCCCACTCCTCTCTCTACCACTCTAATCTCATCCATGATCCTCTCCGACCCCCTCCTCTCTCCTTTCTCTTGTGCATTATGGAATGCTCATTCCATAGCCTAAGTCCCCTTTACTTATGATCTCTTCATTTCTAATGCTCTCTCTCTTTTAGCTCTTACTGAAACCTGGCCCCTCCCCAACAACACTGCTTCAGTTACCATCCTCGGTCATGGCGGCTTCCAATTTTCCCATACTCCTTGTGCCAGTGGACGTGGTGGTTTGGGTTTCTGCTTTCTCCTTCCTGTCAATTCCACTCCACCTACTTCCATCTCACTCCTTTTCCTCCTTTTAAGTCCATTCCATCCGTCTTTTTAATCCCTTATCTCTCCGTATAGCTGCTATCTATAGACTCCCTGATAAATCTACCTCTACCTTTCTCACTGACTTTGACTCCTGGCTTTCCCTATTTCGTGATTCTTCTTCCCCTTCCCTTATTCTGGTGACTTCAATATTCATGTTGATAACCCTTCTGACCCTATGCTTCTAAACTCATTTCCCTTACCTTCTCATTCAACCTCCAACTTTGCTCTTCTGCTCCCACTCATTTGCACGGTCTTGATCTAGTCGTCTTCTCTAACTGTTTACCCTCTGATTTCCATACCTCAGTTCTTCCCTTATCTGATCATCATCTCCTAACCTGCATCCTTCATCACTCATCACCTGAATCTCACCCAGTGTCCTACCTTTTCAAGAATCTTCATGGTATTGATCTTTTGGGTTTCTCTACTATTATCTCATCATCTCTTTCCCCCACCTTGTTGTCTAAATCTGTTGATGAGGCTATAGTTTCCTATAATACTGCCCTCTCCTCTGCTCTAGATACTCTTGCTCCACCTACCCCATGTCCTGTAAGATGCACTATACCTTGGCCCTAGCTGTCTTCAATTACCTGCTATCTATGCTTCTGTGTCCACTCAACTGAGTGCATTTGACTCAAATCCCACTCCCTCTCTGACTTTCTTCACATCAAATTCATGCTTTCCTCCTTCCAATCAGCTTTAGTAATTGCCAAGCAAAACTACTACGTCCATCTGACCAACTCTCTTGCCAATGACCCCCACCATCCCTTTTCAAAAGGATCCTCCCCCTGCGATCCCTCCTTCTCTTTCTGGCCAAACCCTTGCTATTTCCATGACAAAATTCAGAAGATTACACTCCAATTTCCCATTAGATCGGCTTTATCCCCTCTTCCCTCACCTTAATATCAACTGTTCCCCTCAGTCTCTGTTACCCTTTCTTCCTTTTCTATGATCTCTGATGAGGAAACCTCTCAGGTGGGAGGTGGGAGGAGTGGCCTAGTGGTTAGGACAAGATACTTCAGGCCGGAGGGCCGGGGGGTTCAAGTCCCACCTGGGGACAGCAATCTCAGGCCGGAGGGACTGGGATTTTTAGTCCTATAGGCACTCCTTGTGGTCTTGGGCAAGCCACTTAACCCTCCATTGCCCATGTTCCCTGTAAGTATTAGCATATGTGTGTCATATCCCCTCGTGTTAAATGTATCTCCCAATTGACCGCTTTGACCCGGTGAAAAGCAGGATAAAAATACAGCTAAATAAATAAATAAATAAATCTCCTTTCCTCCCCTAAACTTACTATTTGCTCTTCTGATCCTATCCCCACATTTCTTTAGATCCATTTCCTCCTCCATTTTCCCTTCTATCGCATATATTCTCAACCTCTCGCTCTCCACTGTCATAGTAGCCTCAGCCTTCAAGCATACCTCCCCTTAAGAAACCTTCTTTTGACCCTAGTTGTCCTTCTAATCATTGACCCATTTCCCTTCTTTCCTTCATTTCTAAACTTCTTGAGCATGCAGTCCTCCACTGTTAGCTTGAATTTCTTTCCTCTCAAGCCCTGCTGGATCCACTTCAATCTGGCTTTTGTCCCTTACATTCTACTGAGATGGCACTTGCCAAAGTTTCCAGTGACTTGTTCCTAGCTAAATCCAAGGGTCTTTATCCTTCTTGACCTTTCTGCTGCTTTTGACACTGTTGACCAACACCTTCTCCTTGACATATTGTCCTCACTTGGTTTTAGGGACTCTTTATTGCCCTGGTTCTCTTCTTATCTCTCCCATCACTCTTTTAGTGTTTCTTCTGGTGGTTCCTCTGCTACTGCTATTCCTCTTTCAGTTGGTGTACCCCATGGATATGTTCTTGACCCTCTCTATTTTTCTCTTTACATCCAGCCCCTTGGTGCTCTCATCTCCTTCCATAAGTTTCAATATCATTTTTATCTTTCTACACCAGATATCTCTTTGATACTCCAGACCCACATCTCTGCCTGCCTGCCTGACATTGCCACCTGGATGTCTCACCACCATTTGAAATTAAACATGGAGAACACCAAACTTCTTATTTTCCCCCTAAGCCTTCCTCCCCCCTTCTTCCTTTCTCTGTCTCTGTGGATAACACTCTTCTACTTCCTGTTTCCTCGGCCTGCAACCTTGGAGTCATCTTTGACTTCTCACTTTCCTTCTCCTCACATATCCAACAGTTAGCTGAAACACGTCATTTCTTTTTCTATAGCATTAAAAAAATTTACCACTTCCTTTCTGAGCACACTACTAAAACACTTGTCCACTCTGTAATTACTTTCCTTCTTAACTATTGCAACCTCCTTCTTGCTGGTCTCCCTCTTAGCCACCTCTCTTTCCTTCATTCTGTTCAGAACTTTGCTGTGCGACTAATCTTCTGCCAGCTTCAGTACACTCATATAACCCTCTTCTCAAATCACTTCATTGGCTTTCCTTCCATTTCCGTATACAATTCAAGCTTCTCCTTCTGACCTATAAGTGCATTCACTCTTCTGTCCCTCACTACCTTTCCTCTCTCCTCTCTCCCTACACCCCTCCTCATGAATTCCACTCTTCCTCTGGCTTTCATCTCTCTTTTCCCTTTTCTTCCACTGCCAACTCCAGACTTTGGTCCTTGCATCTTCCTACTCCTTATGCCTGGAACAGGTTCCCTGAGTCTGTGCATCAGGCTTAATCTCACTACAACATCAGAAACACTTTCACCATTGGTAAGCACCAAGTCCAGTATGGCCCCTTCACGTGTGGGGGTCTGTTACCAATTGCCAGAATAGTTCTCCCTGTAGAGAATCCAGGATCTCCTAACTTCTAGATGATACTGCAGCAGGAATGTGCCAATTGTACTTGGGTGAAGTATTGAATATACCCAAAGAATCATTTTCTCCTCTAACTAATGTGTATTACCTCTCTACCGCTAAGAAGGAATCTGCTGGATCCCAGTGTTTGGGAATTGGTGTGTTAAATATTTCAGGAATATTGGAGAACTCTGTTATGGAAACTGAGATATCTTCTAGTTTGCTTGTTATGCTTGCTTTTATATATGATAGAGAGTGGCTGTTAAATATTTATCTAAAAGAGGAATGTTCCCTATAAAGGTTTCAATGTGAGGATTTTTCTGGATTTATCCAGGGAAACTTAGAGGAGAGGGGGGGGAGTTCTCTTCCTTAGACCAAGTGCCTTTCAGATGGGTACCTTATTTTTTCTGAAATTTCCTTGTAAATGCCTGACCAGGTGCATAGCTATATTTTTTAAGAGCCACCACAATTATTATCATTTATTAATTCTCTAATTCCCCTGCCTACCTACTCCAAGTTCTTATCCATTTATTGACATTTAATGTAGCTGTCTGTTATTACTTGTTACTTACTGTTACTTGTTTCTAGTTCAATGTAAACTGTTTTATACAAACTATTCAATGTAAACCGTTACACTGTTTCCATTATATGTAAACCACACTGATTTCAAAGAGCGCGGTATATAAAAGCAAATAAATAAAAAAATCTCTGCCCCTTTTCAAGTCCATGCTAAAGGCTCATCTCTTTGAGGTTGCTTTTGGATCCTGATCCCTTATTTATTTTGTCTCCTCACCCTTTGCTTTTCCCACTATTCTTATCTTTTGTCTTTGCTGTCTTATTTAGATTGTTATCTCTAATTCTCAGGGACTGTCTTTATATATATATATATATATATATATATATATATATATATATATTGTGATAGTGACAGCACTACTGATCAAATGGAATGGGAAAATAGTGAGCAGTCTGCCTTTAAAAGTAAGAGCAAGCCAGGTTCCCATAGCAACAGAATGCTTTCAGCTAGAACGGAGCTCAGCCATAGTGCTGACGTAGAAGCTGAATGCAGCTCTGATGACTTCCACCTGAGTAACCAGAGGGGTGTGGCTGCAGGAGGAAGCCATTTTAAACCGGCTTCAGAGTCAGACTTTAACTCAACTAACTCAAGGGACTCAAGGAACGCAAGGGACTGGAGGAGTTCAGGAAACCTGAGGAGTTCAAGGAGTTCAAGACCTCAGGATTAGAAGGAGGAAAGAGAAAGGAAGGCACAGAGAAGCCTCAACAGCAGTCTGAGCCACTCAAGCAGCAAAGGTACACAGGAAAGCAGCAACAAGGGAAACTTGGGAACCCAGGTCAAGTTGAGAAAGATTCTGGAAGGTCCATTTCCTTTAACCCTGAAATACTGGAAGCAAAGCCTCTGTGGAAGCTACCCGAGGGAAAGGTAAAACAGTTTGCCTGCACGAGGGGAGAAAGCTCTGAGTACAGAGAAGCCATTGCCAGTAAAGAAGGTACGTTTGCATTATTTCCTAACCAGAACCTTGCTGAAGAAATAGTACAGCAGTTAAAAGCTAGTGCCAATAAGAGCAGAGATAGCACGGCTCTGAAAGCTGCTCATATTAGAAACATTCTTACCAAATGCTTTGAACCAGACATATGTATATTGTCGGATGTTTTTGTTCTATGTAAACCGCGCTGATTGCAAATAGTGCGGTATATAAGAATTGTAAATAAATAAATAAAGGCTGTAGTGAAAGTTTAAGTAAGAACCAGTTTCCTGCCTTAGAAAAAGACACTGCTAATGAGAGGGACGACTTCATAGGGCAGCTGCAAGGAGTTATCCACGAGTTGCAGTCTAAAAGTTCCCCAAAGCAGCGCTACAATGATTACAGTGAGGATATGATTATTGACCCAGAAAACAAGTCTGTTATATCGGAGAGTTGTGAGATGGACTGTTCTCTGTGTAAGATTGTGTAAGATTGACCATTTGGACTTACGTTAAAAGCCAACTTTATATGAGGAAAATACAAAGTTGTTCTGCCTGTTTATTTGCTGTGAAGAAACAGTTTATTACCTGCTTTGTTTGCTGACTTTAATTTGCTCCTGATTTTCCTATTGTTTGCCGTGCCATGTTTTGAGCCATTGAATCCATGTGCAAGGGAAGAATCCCCACATAAAAATTTATCTGTTTAAAAAAAGACCCTCGTGCCACAACACATTTGTTGAATAGCTACTTAAACTACAACTCCCAGCAACCCTTGCTGCTATAGTAGTTAATAAGGACGCTTGAAAACATATAAGAGGTCACCCTCACCATAGAGCTATTGGCCCTAGGCGGGGGAACAGGACAATATATATACAGCTCTGCATATGCCTTGTAGCGCTTTATAAATGTTTAATAGTAATAGTAGTAGAAGCATGCTTGGTGGTCAAAAGAGCAATCATGCTCCACTGGGCAGGTGAAAGGTGAACCAGCAGGGAGAGTTGGGGTTAAAGAGTAGAGAGAATGAGGGGGGGGGGGGTGGAGGAATTTTTCTCTTTTGGTATAGGCTTAATTGTGGTGTATAGCAATATTGAAATGTATTGCAGGTACATATTGGGGAAATAATAAAAATAATCATAAAACAGGCCAAAATATGTTTTCTCTCAATATATAATTGAGCTTTGGAACTCTATTAGCAGAGGATGTGGTAAAATCAGGGAGTGTAATTGGGATTAAAAAAGGTTTGGACAAATTTCTGGAGGAAAAGTCCATAAAGTGTAAAGGTAGACCAAGAGAAAACCACTACTTACCCCTGAGAATAAATATCATAGAACCAGCTACTTTTCGGATATACCAATACCTATGACCTGGATTGACTCTAGGGGAGATCTGGTTTTATCCATCTTTGATTGGAGTGACTGGATAGGGGGCTAGGAAAGAGGACATTGGGCTTGATGGACCTTTGGTCTGACCCAGTATGGCAGTTCTTATGTTTTAATGAAATGCACATAAGGCAAGCATTTTGGGGAGGGAAAAGACATTTCAGAGCAAAAGGTCAGGATAGGCATCTAGAAGTTCTCTTCTGGAAGAGGTAATTCATAACTGTTAACAATCTCCCAGAGAAGCAGTAGGGCAAATGCAGTAACAGAATTCAAAAAAGAATAGAGAATCATCAAGAGGGAGCCTGCAACGGTAACGTGTAAAATCAGTAATTCCAAAAGATGGCTGCTGTATACAGAGAAGTGGATAATGTATCTCTTTATCTTTATGTCTGATATTAACATAGTAACATAATATATGATGGCAGATAAAGACCAGTTTGGTCCATCTCGTCTGCCCAGCTAGGCGGCAAGAGTAGGTGCACCTCCCGCTCCGTGCAGGTCAAGTGGTCTTATCCTTTTAGGTAAGACTGCTGAATAGTCAGGCATAAAATGAACTGGATAATCTATTCATTAAAGGTCTGAATTGCTACTTTTTTATGGCACCCACCCTCTTAAAAGAATAAAGTTATACAGATTTTGACTGTATATTATTGCTATCCACTGGAATTTTGGCTCTGCCCCCAGAATGCATTCAGTTGTTTGTGTACAGCTGCTAACGGGACTGAATTTAAAGAAAAACAGCAATTATGTGGTTAGCTTTGGGTGTTGACAACCTATTTCTGTTTGTGTGTATTCATATGCACTGTTCTGAGTAAGTGATACATTGCTATTTGCTGTTTGACAATCAAGTCAAATCGTTCTTTTCCTTGAAACTTTACAGATTCTGTTGGTAAAATGTTTTTCTTTAACATAATTTGTTTTTTTCCTTGCAATTTCTATATAATGCATATCTTTTTCTGTCAGGTAATGACTCAGCAGTTTTAAAGTACAGACGCCATGAAATCCCCGTTACTATTCAGTAAAACTTAACAAGAGGGAAAAGTATTTAGAGATGATAGCTATAAAACCTCAGAAACTGCAGTAAAACTGATGCAGTTAATCCCCATAAAATATCTTACAATAACAGATCATTCTCACTGAAATATATTCTCATGGCGTGATCTTTTTCCATTCCATAGATGGAGAACTCTATGCTGGAACCGCAGCAGACTTTATGGGTAGAGATTTTGCCATTTTCCGGACTTTGGGACATCATCATCCAATCAGAACAGAGCAGCATGACTCCAGATGGCTAAATGGTATGGAGCTCAATAAGTTTAATCATTTCCCCTATGGTTCATTCTTTCAGAAATGATTGCATTGTACTGATGGTACAGAAAGCAGGGCTGCCAAGACCTCTTCAAACTGTGCACTGATAGGTTAAGAAAATCAGTTTGCTTCAATTTCAGTTGGCAGAAGCCCAAATGGTAAAAGTTCCTGACTACAGCTTCCGTATTCAGTCCACATGCAGGTCACTTAGGTTTCAAGCTAGCCCTGCAGCAAGGGATGTCAAACCCGCCCATAGCTGCAAGAGTTTTAGGATATCCATTATGAATATGCCTGAGATTAATCTGCATACAGTAGATTTCTACTGCATGCAGATTTATGACATGTAGATTCATTGCAGATATTTTGAAAACCAGACTGATTGTGTGGTCCGCAGGACAGGACTGGCGAGACCTGACATGACATACATAAAGGGTACATGGTACTTTTTCAAACTGGAAAAAGCAAACAAAAAGGAAGTAAAATCAATCATATATTACATCTGATGAAAAAAATGCAGATATGTAAACAAAAGCTGTATGTAAAACGGAATAAATCACTGCTAAATGGTATCATATTGGTTGCTCAGAAGATCAGCTCTGTAACACTGTGATATAACTATTCACACATCTATCCTTCACCCAAACATCACTTTTTACATTTTTTTCTTAAATGTGATTGTGAGTATCTAATTATAACATGATGTTGGTTTGTGTGAAACGTCATCCCCTATTGAGGATTTTCTTGTTGAGGTCAATACGGTGGCACCTTTTGCTTTCTCATTGGATTGCATTTTTGTTATTATTTTGCTGCTATAGGAGACTGGTGGTGTTGTAGCAGCTTGTGCTCAGTTTAAAAATAACATCGCCGATCCCACTGTTCAGGAATTGTGAGGATGCAGCCACTAATGTCTATGGTCAGATGGCCTAGAGGCTGATGTACGAAGATGCAAAAGGGCCAATGCTCACAAAATGTGTATAATTCCCCAAAATGTTAGCATTTTGCATTGTTTTTTTTTGTACATTACCACCTTTTGTGTAAAAAAAATAGCAAATTGCTGGCTTTCTTTATAGAAAAGATATGCATGCAGTTCACTACTTATGAAAGCTTCTTGATATTCGTAAAGAATGAGCGACTATGATAAAAAAATGCAATGTGTGCCTTCAAGTCAGTCCTGACTCCTGGCGACCCAGAAGCTCCTGGGTTTTCTTGGCAGTGTCACCAGAAGTAGATTGCCAGGCCTTTCTTCCGAGGCAATGGAGGGTTAAGTGACTTGTCCAAGGCCACAAGGAGTGCTAGTGGGAACTGAACCCTGGTTGCTTGGTTACAAAGCCAGTGTTCTAACCACTAGGCTACTCCTCCACTCCTGATAAGCTACTCTAGTGCAAAACAGCTCATTAATTATAAATTTGCAAATGTAAGAAAGGCTTTGCAGATCTTTTTTTCACAATGATGTGTACTCATTTCTTTCAGGTCTTCTGACAATAACGGACACATTAGACGTGTGACAGACACATTCGGCCCCTCACATGCTCACACACCTTTGCGTTCTGCTTTCATTCATTTTCCACCACCTGTGCTGCTGATATGGGGCTCACTCCCAATGTTCTGCCAACGCCTTCCTCCAGTACATCTGCCATCTCCCTCCTTCCACCAGTGCCCAGCTCTGCCTCTGCTGCCACTTGCTGCAATGTGCGGCAGCGGCAATAAAACCCTGGAAAAGAACAGAGCATGTGCGGCTCTGAGAGCTGGGCAAGTCCCGCCCTTCAGAAGCAGGAAGTCCATGTCACAGTGGGTGGGACCAGCAGAGACGTCTGTGGCACTCATGAACTTGCAGGCTCTACACCTCTTTTTTTTTTTCCTTTATTGCTGTTACTGCAAGTCCTGTGATCCTAAAGTGTCACTGTGTCACCTATTTTGATAGAACAGCCTCAGTTAAGCTTTTAAGTCTCGCCTCCAGTAACATTATTTATTTATTTAGCATTTCTTTTATACCACGCTCTTTATCATCAGTGCGGTTTGCAGTTAACAAAACGACTCGAGGCACTCCCGAGTTTACATCGAACAGGGAGAGCAACTTGGAAAGAACAGGGGAAACTATGTACAGTTTACATGATGCTATGTTAAAAAAAGTAATGTTACAAGGGTAGAACAGGGGAGTGTGATCAGAGTAGACCGTCCTCCATTTACAGATCCATTAGATCCACCCTTCAGGCAATCACAGAAAACGTTTAGATAAAATACATGAAAGTTCCTTTGTAAATTAACAAAGCAAGATGTTTTCTATAAGACACCTTAAACCTCAATTTTAGTAGAGATCAATAGAACTGATTTGTGATATGTTTTTGTCTTTGGTGCTTTATAGAATTATGAAGAGTGGACTACCTCATTATTCAGTTGTGTAAAATATTCATAAGAACATAAGAAATGCCATATTGGGTCAGACCGAAGGTCCAACAAGCCCAGTATTCTGTTTCCAACAGTGGCCAATCTAGGTCATACGTACCTAGCAGTTTCCCCAAAAGACACAGGTTCCACAATGCTTGTACTGGGTCAAGCATTGATATCCTGGGTCCCTTCTTAATAATGGTTTATGGACCTTTCCTCCAGGAACTTGTCCAAAACCTTTTTTAAACCCAGTTACACTAACAGCCTTTACTACATCCTCCGGTAACAAATTCCAGAGTTTGATTACACGTTGAGTGAAAAAATATTTTCTTTTATTAGTCTTAAATAGTTTACCCTGTAGCTTCATTGCATGTCCCTTAGTCTTTCTATATTCTGATAATGTAAACAATCGATCTACATTTACCAGTTCCACTCCATTCATTAATTTATAGACTTCTATCATATCTCCCCTCAGCCGTCTCTTTTCCAGTTAAAGAGCCCTAACCTTTTTAGCCTTTCTTCATAGGAGTATCCTTCCATCCCCTTAACCATTTTGGTGGCTCTTCTCTGAACCTTTTCTAATAACGCTATATCCTTTTTAAGATACGGCAACCAGAATTGAACACAATATTCAAGGTGCGGTCTCACCATGGAACGATATAGAGGCATTATAATATATTTTGTTTTATTTTCCATTCCTTTCCTTATGATACCTAGCATTCTATTTGCTCTCTTGGCCGCCACTGCACACTGGGACGAGGGTTTTAACATGGTATCCACAATGACGCCTAAATCTTTTTCCTGGGTGGTGGTTCCCAATGTGGAACCTTGCATTGTGTAACCATAGTTTGGGTTGTTCTTCCCTAGGTGCATAACTTTGCACTTGTCCACATTAAATTTCATCTGCCATTTTGATGCCCAGTCTTCCAATTTATCAAGATCCTCTTGCAATTTTCCACAATCATCTTGGGTTTTAACAACTTTAAATATTTTTATGTCATCTGCAAATTTGATAACCTCACTCGTTATTCCACTTTCCAGGTCATTTATGAATATGTCAAAAAGCAGCAGACCCAGCACAGATCCCTGGGGTACACAATTCAGTTCACAAGTAGCTGTCAAGTTCCCAAAATGTATACAGATTCCATGCTGCTTGTTCCATGGGTAAGCAATGGATTTGCCCAGACCTCTTTAATAATGGTTTATGGACTTTTCCTCCAGAAACTGGTCAAAACCTCTTTTAAACTCAACTACATTAAAAGCTTTTACTCCATCTTCTGGCAATGAATTCCAGAGTTTGATTACTTGCCGAGTGAAAAAATATTTTCTCTTATTAGTCCTAAATGTGCCACATTGTAGCTTCATTGCATGTCCTCTAGTCTTTTAGTTTTTTTTAAGGAGTAAACATCCGATCAATGATCATTAATTCCATCCTATTCACTATTATATACACCTTTATCAGGCAGTATTTTTTGCAGTCTGGCAAGCAGCAGCGTAGATGGGCACTGGTAGAGGAGGGAGGTAAAAGACGAGAAGCTGGATGGGAGGGGAGGGTACAGTGGACCTGGGAGAGGGTGAAAATGATAGATGGGATATTCTGACCTGGTCTGGGGGAAGGAAGAATAGGGACACAAAGGAGATGATGATGAACAGAAGGGGAAAAGGATGATAGGGACACAGAGCGGATGTTGGGGGGGGGGGGCAAGATGTTAGGCATATGCAGCTGGAGGAATAGGGACACAGAAGGGAGGTGCTGGGTATAGGAAGTTGACACTGATAAGCACAGGGCGGGGGAATAGGGTGACGGGACAGATTCTGGATGCATGGGGAGTAGGTATACAGAGGTGAGTTGCTGGATATAGGAGGAGGGTAGGGGGACAAAGGGGAATGCTGGACATGGGGGAGGTGGAGTAACAATACAGAAGGGAGGTGCTCGGTGTAGGAGGAGGGATGGGGCGATGGGGCTCAAAGGAGGGATGCTGGACATAGGAGGGGGTAGGGGGACACAGGGGAATGCTGGACATGGGGGAGGTGGAGTAACAGTACGGAAGGAGATGTTGGGCGTAGGAGGAACATAAGAACATAAGAACATAAGATGCCATACTGGGTCAGACCAAGGTCCATCAAGCCCAGTATTCTGTTTCCAACAGTGGCCAATCTAGGTCATACGTACCTAGCAGTTTCCCCAAGGGACACAGGTTCCACAATGCTTGTATTGGTTCAAGCATTGATATCATGGGTCCCTTCTTAATAATGGTTTATGGACCTTTCCTCCAGGAACTTGTCCAAACCTTTTTTAAACCCAGCTACACTAACAGCCTTTACTACATCCTCCGGTAACAAATTCCAGAGTTTGATTACACGTTGAGTGAAAAAATATTTTCTTTTATTAGTCTTAAATAGTTTACCCTGTAGCTTCATTGCATGTCCCCTAGTCTTTCTATATTCTGATAAGGTAAACAATCGATCTACGTTTACCCGTTCCACTCCGTTCATTAATTTATAGACTTCTATCATATCTCCCCTCAGCCGTCTCTTTTCCAGGTTAAAGAGCCCCAACCTTTTTAGCCTTTCTTCATAGGAGTAGCCTTCCATCCCCTTTACCATTTTGGTGGGTCTTCTCTGAACCTTTTCTAAAATTGCTATATCCTTTTTAAGATATGGCGACCAGAATTGCACACAATATTCAAGGTGCGGTCTCACCACGGAACGATATAGAGGCATTATAATATCTTTTGTTTTATTTTCCATTCCTTTCCTTATCATACCTAGCATTCTATTTGCTCTCTTGGCCGCCGCTGCACACTGGGCCGAGGGTTTTAACATAGTATCCACAAGGACGCCTAAATCTTTTTCTTGGGTGGTGGTTCCTAATGTGGAACCTTGCATCGTGTAACCATAGTTTGGGTTGTTCTTCCCTAGGTGCATAACCTTGCACTTCTCCACATTAAATTTCATCTGCCATTTGATGCCCAGTCTTCCAATTTATCAAGATCCTCTTGCAATTTTCCACAATCCTCCTGGGTTTTAACAACTTTAAATAGTTTTGTGTCATCAGCAAATTTGATAACCTCACTCGTTATTCCACTTTCCAGGTCATTTATGAATATGTCAAAAAGCAGCGGACCCAGCACAGATCCCTGGGGTACACCACTATTCACCTTTCTCCATTGGGAAAATTGGCCATTTAGCCCTACCCTCTGCTTTCTATCTTTTAACCAGTTCCTGATCCACAGTAGTACACTGCCTCCTATCCCATGACTCTTTAGTTTTGCCAAAAGTCTCTCATGAGGGACCTTGTCAAAGGCTTTCTGAAAGTCCAGATACACAATATCAACCGACTCACCTTTGTCCACCTGTTTATTCACTCCTTCAAAAAAACATAACAGATTAGTAAGACAAGATCTTCCTTGTCTAAAGCCATGTTGGCTGTCTCCCATTAGGTCATGACTATCTATATGCTGAGTAATTTTATTCTTTATGATGGTTTCTACCATTTTTCCCGGTACTGATGTCAGGCTCACCGGTCTGTAGTTTCCAGGATCACCCCTCGAACCCTTTTTAAAAATTGGTGTTACATTGGCGATCCTCCAATCCTCAGGTATTAGAGATGATTTTAATGATAGTTCACAGATTACTGATAGCAGGTCTGCAATCTCAAAGTTCAGTTCTTTCAACACCCTTGGATGTATACCATCCGGCCCAGGTGATTTGCTACTCTTCAGTTTATCTAATAGTTGTAGGACATCTTCCCGATGTATCGATATTTCCTTCAATTCTTCCACACCTTTAAATACCACTTCAGTCGTGGGTAACATCCCTACATCTTCCTCAGTAAAGACCGAAGCAAAGAATTCATTCAGTCTCTCCGCTATCGCCTTGTCGCCTCTTAGTGCTCATATAACCCCTTTATAATCTAATGGACCAACTGACTCTCTCACGGGTTTTTTGCTACGAATGTACTAGAAACGTTCTTTATTTCGGTTTTTGCTTCCGCAGCAAGCTTCTTCTCAAATTCTCTCTTTGCCTGCCTTATCAATGCCTTGCATTTTGACTTGCCAGTGCTTGTGCTGTTTCCAGGTTTCATCATTTGGCTCTTTTTTCCATTTCTTGAAAGATGCTTTTTTGGCAACAACAGCCTCTCTGACCTCAGCTTTAAACCATGCTGGCAATTTTTTGGACTTGGCTAGGTCGGAGTCTTCATGTTCTATTGGCCTAACTTTGGCCAGTGTGGTCACCAGTTTAAATTAAATGCCGGTGCATGCTACTAACTTAATCTATATATTTAGTGTTACCCGTATCTGTATCAGCCCTGAATGTATGTATTGGCCAGTGACTGTGCACTGTCCATTCTGTTTAGGTCTAAACTAAACATTAAGGACCCAATATTCAGCTGTTCTACCATTTGGAAGGGGCTATGTACCAATGAGGCACACAGCCCTCCCCACTGACCTCTAAAACGGATATTCAATACCACAGCGATGACATTGAATATCTGGTGATCACTGCAGGGACAGAAAGTCACCGAGGCTAACTGGGCAGCAGAGATGTTGGCTGCTGCCCAGTTAGTGACCAGCGCCTGAAAAATAGGCAAAGGTTTCCCTTGCCTATCTTTAAGACGCAGCATCACTAACTGGGCAGCATCCAATATCATACTGCCCATGTAATTGACAAACACCAGGAATGGAACTATAATGATCTTCATCGAACATCTCCTCAGCCTTCGACACAGTGGACCACAACACGCTCCTGGACAGACTAAAGAGCAATGGTATACACGGTATCACACTGAAATGGTTCCAATCATACCTAACTGAAAGACAGCTACAGGTCAAGGTGGGACACAACACCACCCGACCCATAAATGTCCGTCAAGGAGTTCCTCAAGGATCCGCACTCTCAGCACTCCTATTTAAAAGCTACATCCAACCAAATCTGCAACATCATGAAAGAGAACAACATTCAATACACAATATATGCCCAGACGACATCATGATATACACCCGATATCAATCGACAACCCGGACTTCTCAAAGATAACAGACTGCCTTACCCAAATGACAAGTTGGTGTCAAAACAACAAACCTCGCAATAAACTACAACAAGACCGAAGCTTTAATCATCACTCGGGAACCAAAAGCTTCATACACCCACCAAATATCAAGATACAAAGCACTACTATACCTATAAGATCAGAAGTGAGATACCTCGGTGTTACTCTGGACAATAGTCTAAATCTCAAGCCACACATAAACAAGACAGTTCAAAAAGTCTACTACAGGAGGCGAATCATCAGGAGACTGAAACCACTCCTCGTCCGAGAACACTTTCGTACCGTCTGTCAAGCACTGATCACCCCACTACTGGACTTCTGCAATCCGATATACCTTGGACTACCGAAACAAACCCTCAAACAAACCCTCAAAACCACTATCCAGCTAGCACAAAACAACACTGCAGCAACGAATAATATCTGGCTACTGCAAGACAGGAGCACATCACACACACCTACCTTAAAGGACTTACACTGGCTCCCAATCGGTGCACGCATCAGATACCAAACTATCATTTAAACCTATTCAAGATAAATCAGCACACATCAGCCAACAGCCTGCACACCCTCATACAACCAGACACCAGCACACGTCCTAAAGAAAAACCAAACACACAACCGAGTCAGCACCCCAAGTGAATTCAAACACACACGCAAGGACACAAACAGGACAGAGCACTCTCCAGGCCAGCTCCAACAATATGGAACAAGCTACCGGACGATTTGAGGGCAATCTCAGAACCTCAAGGACTTTAGAAAACAGCTAAAAACCATGCTGTTCATAGAACACTATGGACACATCACATAACCTCAGGAGAATGTATAACAGCACATGATACCGCCTAAACACTGTATGTATAGAAAATGTTTTTGCCCATCACCTGTATATAGCCCCATCTTGTACATAGCTCAAACCACTCTAGCGCACAACACAACACACATTGTACATAGCTCAAACCAATCTAGCACACAATACAACACCCACGCAACTAAAATTTTCCCCTCACTGCATGCTTAACTCTCTCACTTTACCCGATTGTTTGCCTGTGATACCACCTTGATTAATAAGATAAGGCGGTTTAGAAACTACTGTTAAATAAAATAAATAAATTTACAGCTATTCCCAGCCTGTGCTCTGGCTGAGACCATCCCAACGCAACTTGATGCTAAGCGTACTGTGTAAGTGCCGTTGAATATACCATCTAAGGCATTTATGTGGTTTACTAGGCTGTTAACCACGTAAATTCCCTTTGAATATAGGGCACTAACTTATCAAGCTAGCAGCTGAATATTGTTGCTATTTGGATAATTTGTAGGGCTGCTTCTGCCCCTCTCTAAACCTGGTGTTGGGCTATATAGCAATTTCAATAACTCTTTACTAGAGGTATAATTTTGACCCTATGAAGACTAATGCAACAACTTCACCATAAACTATAGCAAGACTGAGTTACTAGTCATCACTCGAAACACTGACTTCGTCCCTCCAAGTAACCTCAAGATAAAAGACACAACCATACCCATAAAGCCGGAAGTAAAGTACCTCGGAGTAACCCTGGACAAGTAACTGAATCTACAATCACACATAAACAAAACCATCAAAAAGGGATACCACATGATGAGACTTATCCGACGCCTCAAGCCCCTCATCGCCCCAGAGCACTTCCGTACAGTCTGCCAGGCACTAATAACCCCACTACTAGATTTCTGCAACCCAATATACATTGGTCTACTAAAAAAAACCCTCAGACCGCTACAATTAGCACAAAACACAGCAGCTTGCATAATATCTGGCACAACAAGACATGAACAAATCACACCCATACTGAAAGACCTCCACTGGCTCCCAATCATCTCACGCATCAAATACAAAACAGTCATAAACATCTTCAAGATCAAACAACAGTCATCAGCTCTCAGCCTACAAACACTCTTACAACCAGACAGAAGCCCACACGACCAAGGAGGAGAGGCACTTCCAATCGTGTTAACACCACAAAAGACATTCACCAAGGTCCGCAAAAGACACAGCAGAATGAGCCCTTTCCCTGGCTGCACCAGCACTTTGGAACACCCTCCCAGATGAACTAAGACTAACAAAAGACCTCAAAGACTTTCGGAGGCAGCTTAAGATAACACGGTTCATTGAACACTATGGACACATCACATGATCTACTCAAAAAGCAGGAACAAAAGACCAACCCCCTCCCCTGTCCCTTGAACATAAGAAGTATATAGCTCATAATGTAAATAGCCCTGTACATAAGAATGGATATAGCTCAGAAGAATCAAATATACCACCAACACATACACACAATCTGCATCACTGCTTGAACACACTTGAACCACCATTATGATTGTTTGCTGTGGCAAACCGCCTTGATTAAAGGATAAGGCCAGTATAAAAAAACTTTTAAATAAATAAATAATGCCTAACTCCTTTGGAAAATTAGCCCATGCAGTTTTCTGCTTCTATTGCATGGGTAGGAAAGTTGCACTTGAACAAAGTGACTAATCATCGGAAATCCCGTAGGTTGCTAGTGTGAGGCTCCGGTAAACATAGGTTACAACAGAACCTCGCCTTTTCATCTGTCTCTCCTTTATGCCTCTTTCATTCTGTTTCGGATAACGTCTCTCTGTTTCACATGTGCAGTCCACTGCATTAGAATAGAAATACAGGTCCACAAACAACAAACAAAAAATATGGTGACCTTTTTCTGATGGATTAATTTAATATATTTCCCCACTGGCTTTGGGGAGCTACAAACATAATGAACAGGTCAGAGCAAAAGACAACATTGCTGGAAATTAATGAGAATCTGAAATCATATTAAAATGCAAGTGTGAAAGGGAAAGAAAGAAAGAAGGGGGCTAGACAGAGAGGTGCTCTATATCTGCTAGTGAGTTACAAGTCCCCATTACCTATTTTTCGTCATTTATAAAATAATTTGAAATTGAAGTAAAATAGGGGTGTGCACTGGCTTCTTTCAAAGCCATTTTTCCTAACTTTTGGACATTTTTTCATGTGCATGGATTTGTTTCGGCACGGAATGGTATGTGCATTAATTCATAGCTGTACATGCACAAGCAATCTGCACATGCTTTCATGTTTAAGGTACCCAAACAAAACTGAGTGCCTGCTCACTAAAGCACACCCCTCATTTGAAAGGACATAACTGAAGCAGGTTCTGTTTGTTAGTACCACTAATGTCTCCTCACTTAAGGTCTCCTTTGATCGTTTTAACATGACAAGAGTAATTTTATCACAGGGCCTCAAGAGTAGGTGACTATGTAGGTGCTATTCTATAAAGACAGGTAGACGCCTACTAGCATATGTGGCAGAGGACCTGTCTTGAATGCAGGCATGGTCATTTATACTGCTTGGGAGGAGGTGCAAATGTGCATACCTTACACACTGTGATGAAGAAGCCCATACTGAACATATGGAAGTAGAAGAAAAAGGATGATTTTACCTTTACAACAAACTGACAGTCTGGCTGCACACACGTTTCAGCATTTGCAAGAGAGAGGCAAGCATAGGGAAACAGGAGCTAGGCTGACACACCCAAGCTCTGACGTAACTGCAAGCCTGGAACTAATTACACACACCT
The DNA here is from genome assembly GCA_033557465.1 of Ichthyophis bannanicus. NCBI lineage: Eukaryota > Metazoa > Chordata > Amphibia > Gymnophiona > Ichthyophiidae > Ichthyophis > Ichthyophis bannanicus. The sequence continues at coordinate 8,492,974 of CM066038.1, forward strand.
GTTCAGAAAGGCAGACCCAAGGCTCAGGGAACAGGAATATAAACCCTGGCTAGGAGAAAGCAAAGGAGGAGGAGAGAGGTAGTTGGTGATTGGAGTCTCGCTGAGAGAGCTGGTAAGAGTGTTGGTGAGAGTATTGACTGGATGAGGTGGTTGGAGAGACGGTTGGAGAAAAGCTGGGAGGAGACCTTTGAGGAAACCCAGCTGAAGTTCTGGAATTTGAAGCAGACAGAGCAGAAGGAGAGAAGGGACAGACTGCTGTCAGAAACCTGCCTAGAGGAAGAGAGCAGAGAGACCTTCAGACCTCATTGCCAGATAAAAGCTTCAAGGAGCTCACAGGTGGGAACCTAGCATTAAACCCAGGAGTTGCAAAGCTCAGTTTGGGAGTGGGAACCAGAGCAGTGATCCAGACAAGAACTCCAAACAGGGAATCAGAGAGCATTTCCCTACAGCTGGAAAAGCTAGCTGAACAAAGCCAGAGAGGAATATCTACAACCTCAGGTATTTCCAATCCCTTACCATATAGAACTGTGCCCAAAGGGAGCACCAGAGGTCTTAGGGGGAAATTATCCTAAGCCGTATAATAACAGCTTAAAGCCAAACTCCATAGTTTCAGAGTTTGAAGAGATGCAATAGGACTTTAATGAGAGTGACTCAGCAGAATTGCCTATGGACTGTACACTGTGTTTGGCAGATGATATAGACTCCCTTTGCTAACATGTGTATGAGGGAGCTGAGTGGGAACACAGGGAAAGAAGATATTTTTCTTTGTGAGAAGAAGCTGTTATGTTTTCTATCTGTTGCATGTGATATGCATTGCATGTTTTGTGAGCAAAGAGTGTGAAGCTCAATCAGTTTTAAGTTCTGTAAATATCCTCGAGCAAACACCTGAAGAGTATCCTGATTTAATCTGCACTGAATCTTTTTGTTGGGGAATAAATTCTTGTCATTTTGCCTTACCACTGGTCTCACAACTATTTCCTTATCAGAGGGCAAAAAGAACTACCACTACCAGCAGGCATAGCGGGAGCAAAAGGTTTTATCTCACCTTCTGCAAGGAGCATATAATGGCCACCCCAACCCTCTGAGCCCTAGGTGGAGGGCTGGGGCTTGACAACACGTATGTGTGTAGATTAAAAGTTATTTCATAATGCACGTGCAGGCATGTGCAACTCTCCCACCAATGTTCCACCTAGACCATGTCCTTGAATGCTGCTTCATGCCAGAGTAAATATGTATGAGGTTCTTTACATGCTGCACCATTCCTCTCCATAGCGTGATTATGGGAATAAGGACAAATTTTAATTAATCATTCTTATTGCCAACCCGACACAGGCCGTGTTCGCATACTTCGTCAGGGGTTAATCAGGCAGATAAAACTAAAAACATAAATACATAAAAATAAATATCGATAAATGTAAATATCACAATAAAACACTAAAAGGACAGATGCTACCTTGACAGCTTATGACACATATATAAAAACACCTATTAACTGTTAATTAAAAACATGTTACATGAAAAAGGGTAAAAAGTGTGAATAAAATATATCAAATCAATAATCAAAAATGCATAAATATATAAAATAAATACTTAACACAATGTTAAAAACTCATTTAATAGAAACTATATACACATAAATAATGGAAAAAAGGAATTAAAAGGAAATAAAAGAGAAGGCTGGTACAATGTGACAAACAACATTGATGAGGGAATAAATACCTCTGTAGCGATTATTGAGGACACCTCTGTGAATGGACCTTAGCATGAAGGCAAACCTAATATGGACTAAAAACAAATATGACAACAAATTATTTATTAAATTAAAAAACATCATTCAAAATCAAACCTATGTTAATATATTGATAAAAAAGACTGGAAGAGACCTATAAAAGAGAAAAGAAACGTGGCAAGAGCGTGTGGTACACACATTCCCTTCATATGTGCCCCTCATTGGGGGTGGGGAAAAACTCGTGCAATTCAAGGGGAAAACTCCTTATCTTGTACATCTTGCAACCATGCAGTAAATACTAATTGTCCAAAGTGGTGCCTTAGATGCAGAAAACAAACCATGTTTAAAATATACTTCTATAATACACCTAAATTGCATCAGTGAGATATCTTTACATGCATATTATTTTCATTAATTCAAATTCAAAAAATGCTACCGAAAGAGGTCCGCGGCACCATAAATGCCTTAGGATTTGTGAGCTATACTTAAAATTACTCACATCATATTTAAAACCTAATAAACAATGTGTGTGACCATTCAGACTGCCCCATATTCGTGCATTAAACACCAGGATTAATAAAACTTCCAACGAACCAGGAATCAATTTCTTCTGTACTGCTGCTGCTAACAACCTTTGAAGGAATGCTGGCACAGGCGCACAATATTGACTACAAAAGACAAAGTGAAATACTGATAATCAAATGAGAACATACCACGCATTATATGCTAAAATAACCGGGATATGCAATGACCTTACAAAACCCATAAACTGGCCTGCTTCTTCTGTACTGCAGTTGACAGCCTTCAAAAACACGCGTCGGGCGCAGGCGCACAAATAAATACTTAAAAAAGGAAGAGGGCAGCAGAAAAAGGGGCGGAGTATGTGAACGGCAAACTCAAAGACCAATTGTATGCTACAAAATGTGAAATCGCAAGGAAAAATAGAACTGCTCCTATCGGACCAAATATTATACGTATCAAATTGCCTTGAAATACTCAGTCAATCACAAAGGGACCATCGTGAAATAAAAACTACCTCTTTATTTGGGTTTGCATGAAAATAATATTGTAAACTATAAAGGATCCCATAACTCTTCCATTAAACAATAAACAAATCATTAAACTACCCTCGATTAAAGAGGAGGGACTTTTCAAACCATAAAAAAATAAAGAAATAAATAATTACTACTCAAACGATACCCAAAACACGGCCTATGTTGTGTTGGCAATAAGAATGATTAATTATAATTTGTCTTATTCCCATAATCACGCTTTGGACTGGGTTTGTTGCTGTACGTGATTATTTTGCCCTTTAGTGGTGGTTGCCATTCCTCTCCCTATACACCCAAGCGTTCTTCTGGCGTTGCTGTCGCCTTTCCTACCTGTTTAGATACCTTAAGATCATCAGAAACAATCATACCCAAGTCCCCGCTCTTCTTTCATGGACAGAAGTACTTCATCCCCTATACTGTACCACCCTCCCTTAGATTTTGCTGCCCAAATGCATAGCCCGGCATTTTTAGCAGCCAAATTCTAAACCATTCTTCAAGCTCAACTAGGTCCCTCCTCATGTTACATACTTTCTTCCTGGGTTGTCTTTTCTATTGCAGATATTGGTATCATCTGCATAGAGGCAAAACTTACCTGACAGCCCTTATGCAATATCACTTAAAAAATATTAAAAAGAACTGGACCAAGGACAGATTCCTGTAGCACACTACTGTTAACATCCTTCTCTTCAGAGTCAGCCCCATTTACCTTTACATTTTTTCACCTCCCACTCAACCAGTTTCTAACCCAGTCAGCACCCTAGGGTGCTCAATTTATTTATAAATCGCCTGCACGGAACAGTGTCAAAGGCTTTACTGAAATCTAAGTATACCACATGTAGGGATCTTTGCTCAGTTCAATTCTTTGGTCAGCCAGTCAAAGAAATTAATCAGATTTGTCTGACAAGACTGGAAAGGACGTGGGGCCAGCGTGCCCGTGGCCCGGAATTAACCGGGGGGGGGGGGGGGCAGCCGTACGCGCGCAACCCCGGGCAGCGGCATGGTGAGGAGGGCGGGACTTGTCTCCCTGCGTCTCCATTGACTCCCGAGGGTGAGGGAAGGCACGGGGGCCAATGAGGAGAGGCGGGGGGGCTGCGTGCTGGAGGGAAGTGCGGGGACGCATCGAGGCTCCGGCCTTTTCGGTCTGGGTGCCGGCGCGGTCTGACTGAGGTCCGGGAGCAGCGGCAATTTCGCGGTGGGCCGGAGCTTCAGTTCGGGGGTGTACGGTGAGCGTGCAGGTTGCGAAGGGGGAGGAGTGGGATAGGTGCTGGGCTGGGTGTGGGGCCGGAGGCTAAGCCAGCTGTGGTGAGCCGGGGGTTCGGGGGTGCCTATTGGAAGCATAATTTAAAAATAATAATAATAATAATAATAATAAATAAATAAAATAAATCAAAAGACAGATATTCGAAGGAACCTACAGCAATTTGAAGTATAGTATGGGGGGGAGGGGGAAACAGTGCGCGGCTCAATTTTAGCCACGTGGCCGCTGCTCAAGGGCCTGTGGGAGCGCTGCAGTCATGAGCCCTCCACGTGGGAAGCGAGGGGCTGCTGGGTGTGGGAAAAAGGGGGGCAGCGGGGCAGGGCTCGGCGAGGAACCGGGGAGGAACCAGCCGGGGCCTGGGTCCAGCCGCAGGGGGAGGGGGATGGGGGCGAAGGTCCCAGAGGCAGTAGTCCTGCGAAGGGCAATAAAGGCAAAAAGGGTAAGGGCGGAGCAGCTGGTAGGGGAAGGGGGGGTGGGGGTCCAGTGTCCGGGCGAGGGTACGGAGCAGGGGCCAAGGATGGCGGGGGGGGGCAGGGGAGTAGCCAGACACGGGGGGGGACGGGTTGCCCATGGCAGGGGGAGGGAAAAAAGGGGCAAGGGGCGAGAGCGCAGGCGGTGCTGCTGAGCTTGGGGTTGGTGTGAGGGCAGATGGGGGGCGGCCTGTAGGGGGGCCCGCGGCTCCTAGTGGGGCAGTAGTTTCGGGCGGGGCGTGGGGTACTGGGTGATCAGGCTGGGCTGGGGGGCTCAGGCAGTTGGCAGGGATTGCGGGGGGTGGTTACCCGGCGGCTTGGGAGCACTGGCAGGGTGGGGGTCAGGGCTTCTCGAGGGCGGAGGGGGTGGGGGAGTGGCAGCCGCCTTGGGCGATGGCGGGTGACCCCTTCGCCTTGTGCTGTTTTTTCCCTGCAGGTACCTTTTGGTTGGCAGTACGCGTGAGACCCACGGGTGTGCAGTGTTCGGCAAAGGGTCAGTGCCACGACGGGATTGGCAGGCAGGCCAGAAGTCGGCGGAGCGCAGAGTGTGGCGGCAGCTGCAAGCTCAGCGGCAACGGACACAGCAGGAGACCGCCCGCATAGCAGGGACAGCCGGTGTCGGGCGGCGCAGGTGAGTTGGTAGGTGACTTGGGTAATGCTGGGGGGGGCGAGCCGGATGCGGTGGAAGGTGGAAGGTGGGAGTAAGGAAGGCACGGAAAAACTTAGGCACTCATGTCGGAGGCGACGGAGGTTGAGGACCTCCTCGGCGTCAAGCTCATTTACCCCGGAGGAGCGCGTAGGGGGGGGGGTAATGTGCCGCCGGCCAGCAGGTGGCTGGGGGGGCGGCGCCTTCGTTGGTGGCGTCCTCGGAGTTGTTGGAGGGTGTGCCCAGGAAGTTGCGGTGTAAAATTCAGCGTAGGTTGCTACATCGATATTTTTCGGCTGTTGGAAGGTCGAAAATGTCTGGGGACAGACAACGGAAAAGGAAAGAGGATGAGAAGGCCAGCAGGGTGAGGAGAGTTGCGTGAAATGTAGTGAATTGGACGCGGGCTTTTTTGGCGGCTATCTAGTGTGTGGGGGCGCTTGCACCCTGACCAGTATGGGATGCTGTTGGCGGTCGCGGTTTCCATCCTGGAGGCGTAGCAGTCACACGACGGTTGGGCATGGCTCAACTATGATGAAACGTTTCGTGACAAGATGGAAGAAAACCTTTCGTTGTCATGGGGGACGCAAGATATTAATTTGTGGCTGACGCAGATGGCGGTCAGGCCGGGAGGAGGGGGGGGAGTGGAGTGAGGGGTGGGCCGGTGGGGGGCAGCGGGTAACGGGTGGCCTTTTCGGGCTGGCGGGCCTCCGTTCGCGCCGAGGGCGCGGGGGGGGGGGGGGGGGAGGCGCTGGTGACCTTTCATCATCCCCCTCTCCGGACTGTCAATTTCGGCCCGCGTGCGCCATGTGCAATGGAGGGCTTTCCGCCCTTAAATGTGTCCGGAAAGGGGCAGTCGGGGGCCGTGCCCCCCCCCCACCTAAGTTTTAGGGGCTTACAGGGTTTGCCGCCAACTCCGATCAGGATCGAAGTTATGCGGCCGTGGTTGCGGAGGTATCCTAGGAGGAAGGCTGGGGTTGTTTTGGGGGAGGGGTTTGGAAATGGGTTTCGTATCCCTGTGGTGGGTAAGGTGGTTTCCCGCTCTGCTCATAATTCTCCATCAGTGCGGCAATTTGCGCACATTGTAAGGGAGAAGTTGGCTGAGGAGATCAGGCTGGGTAGGGTTGCGGGCCCTTTTTGCGGAACCCCCCTTGGAGGACTGGTTTTGTCCTCATTGAGTATCATCGCAAAGAAGGAGCCGGGGAAGTATCGGTTAATTCACAACCTGTTCTCCCCGGCGGGGTCGTCCGTGAACGACCACATCCCGAAAGAATTGTGTGCGGTGAGGTATGCCTCCTTCGATTCAGCGGTCGAGTTGGTAAGGAACTGTGGTCCGGGGTGTTTTTTGGCAAAGGCGGACATTGAATCGGCGTTCCGTTTGTTGCCAGTGCACCCGTCGGTGTTCCACCTGTTGGGGCTTTATTTTGACGGTATGGGTTATTACGATAAGTGCATGCCTATGAGTTTTTCGATATCGTGTGCATCTTTCGAACAGTTTAGCACCTTTTTGCATTGGGCATTTGTGGTGCGGGTGGGGTGCATCCTATGTGGTGCACTATTTGGATGATTTCTTGTTTGTGGGGCGAGGCACAGACGGGAAGAGGTTGCAAGGCTTTGCTCCGCAAATTTTGAGCAGCTGGCTGTGGCTTGGGGTGTGTCCCATTGGCGGTTGGGAAGACCGGAGGGGCCCCTCGACATGTTTCTAACTTTCCTGGGTTGTTGGAATTGGATTCTGTTCGCAATAAGGGTTTGGCCGGTGGCTTGCACAGGGGACTAAAATAGTGAGGTTGCGTGTACTGGTTGCGAATGCGGGTGGTGTCTAGGCGGTTACGGTGCTAGAGACTGCAGTCATTAATAGGTTCATTGAACTTCAACATGTTGAGTGGATTCCCAGGGGGCGTGTGTTTTCACGGTGAGTTGGCTTCCGCTACGGTGGGGGGTTTACCAGGCCCACATCATTGGATCAGAGTCTCGCAAGAGAGAAGTATGTGAGCAGATCTTGAGGTACTTGGGACGAGTTTCTGCGGGACTTCAAACTGGCAATTATACGGCTCGCCATGACCCGGAGCGAACAAGCTGTTACCAGTTTGGATTTGCAGCACGGTGTACACGGATGTGTCAGGGGCGTTCGGCCCTGGGAAGTGTATTTTGGCGGGGTTTCGTGGTAGTGCGGCAGCAAGGAGTGGCCGCAGGAGTTGCGCGGGACACAGGTCTTACCGGCAATATCACCTGGGCTGGAGTTGTTTCTGATTCTCGTGGCTCTTACATTGTCGCGCCAGATAGACTTCAGAATCGCAGGCTGGTATGGGTGGTGTGATAATTGAAGCGGTAGTTAGCGTGGGGGGTTAACAGTTACGCCCCACGATGTAAGCAGGTTGTGAACTTAATGCAAGCAGGTTGTGTTGCAATGCTTGCCGATTGAACGTGGTGGTGACGGCGCGGCATCTCTTGGGAGTACTAACAAAATTGCTGATGCTCTTTCCTGTTTGTAAGTGGGAGCTGTTTCGCGCCTTGTGGCCCCCGGAGGCGGGAGAAGTTTGGTCATCGGTCCCGGAGCACTTATGGCGTATTGGCCTCCCGGACCATGAGGGAGCTTGCTGAGGTAACTCCGGTGTCCCCCGGCGACATGGGATGCGTATCAGCGGGGCTGCCGCAGCGTGGTAACGTTCCTAGCCTGAATGGGGATGGCAGTGGTTTCCGGTAATCGGCCCAGTTATTGGTGTCCATATATTTTGGCAGCCAAGGCTGCGGGACTCTCAAGGGCAACTGTGCGGAGACAGCTTTTGATGCATTGGTTGCTTGCTCTGGTTGGGGACCGGTCTTATCCTACCCCAGGTGACGTGCCGTCGGCCCATAACGCACGACTTGTTGTGGCGGTTTTGTGTGTGGCCTTGTCGAGTGTGGTTGTCTTTGGTGTATGCAGGCACGCTTTTTCGGGGCGGTGTTTGCGGTGGCCTTGTTTTGGGGGCTTTCGCGAATTGGGGAGCTAGTGGCCCAGTCATGGCGCGTGGCTCGCAGGGGTGGCCTGTAAGTGGCAACAAGTGCATTTTGGGAGACGGGAGCGTTTAGCATAACATCTGGTGTGTTTCAAGGACCGATCCGGCTGGAAAGGGGGCAAATGGGTGGGACTGCGTGCGGTGTAGGGGTCCCACAGTGTCCAGTTCGTACTGCTGCGGTGTGTACTTGGGTGTTGGCCCGGACCTGTGGGGCTTGGGTATTAGTCCCTTTTTTAACACGAGGACACGATTAGGTGCTGAACCATGATTTTAAGGTCACAACCAGCGGTGTATCGTCGATCGCTTGCAGAGGATCATGGATATCCCAGGCAGTTTGCGCCGCCACTGTTTCAGGAATAGGGGCGTGCGAACGAGCGCTGGGGTGTGGGTTTCCTTGGTTGGAAGGTCTACCGAGAGCGGGTGTGCTCAGCGGAATAGGATAGATGGAAGTCGCATAGGCCCTATCAGAGTTTCTGGTGCGTGTGTGGAGGGGTCTGGGGGGTTGGTACTATTCATTTTATCTGTGTACCTTGCAGACTAAGGGGCCCGGATGGTGTCACTGTTGGGTGATTGGCCCACTCGTTTGTGTACTGGTCCGGTCGGCGCGCTCCACACTGCCCGTGTGGAGGCCGATACCATCGGGCTGGACACTCTTGGGATGTCTGGTCTTCATGGCTGGCCGAACGTGGAACTTACGTTGGATCCAGCTTTTTTGCCCTCATTACTACGGCATCACAAGCCGTATTTCCCGCCGGAGGTGTTGCTGATTCATCTGGGTAATCACAATGAACCTGGTGTCCTGGACATGCAGGCAGTTGATTCCGCGCTTGCTTTGCAAAGAACTTTGGGAGGTGTTTTAGCGAATGTTTTCCCGGTACTACCTGTTTTTGGGCTTGGTCGGGACATCATTCCAAGGCCGGCCTGCAGGGGTCACCCGCGATGGTCAGACGGGGAGTGACCAAAAATTAATCCGGCCAAATTGGCAGGGGGTGTGGGAGCATGGTGGGTGTCAGATTTTAACAACCCATGGGTTTGCATGTCTACTGCCGCCGGCCTTTATAGGCCGGCTGGCAAGTCCACTTATCCCCGGTCGGGATCGGATCTACGTCTTGAATTAGCGATTGGCAGGAAGACCTTGGCAGGTGTTATGCAGGGGAGAGGGCTGGTCCGCATCTTACCCATTTGTGGGGCCGGCTCAGGTCAGTGAGGCCTTGAGCCGGTGGCGGATGCCGGAGGTTTCTGGGGTCCGGATCGTGGAGGCAAGGTCATTAGGGAGGGGGTGGGGTACCCCCGACCCTGACAACTCCCTCAGGTTTTTGCTAATAATATGGCGAAGCCGGATGAGAGGTAGGGCTGAGGCTACTTCTAGCCGGCCCGGACTCCGTGGATGCAGAAGCGGCCTCACCTTGCTGTGGAACTCACCACGGCCTGGTGAGTGTTTGGCTCTGGGCAAGAATGGGGGGGGGGAATTAATGTTACATGGAGTTGGAGTTTCTTTCGGTTTTGTTACAGGTTAATAAAGCTTAAAGCTGGCCAACCAGAGTTTTAAAATCCCAAAATGTTGTGTGGTTGGATGTTCGTCCTGGAATAGTGAGGAGGGGAGGGATGGTGAGAGGTTGTACGAAAGGGGGGGGGGGAGTGGTGGGAAGGCGACGTGTCCTCCTCCGCCGCTACCCCAGTTATTGAGAGGCCCGTGGGTTGCGCCAGCGTGCCCTCCCGCGGCCGGAACTTAACCGGGGGGTGGCGGCACAGGACCGCGCGAAAAAACCTCTGTGTCCCTCTTGGGACACAGCGGCAACGTTGGGGGGGGGGGGAGGAGGGCGGGACTTTTCTCCCTTGCCCTTCTGTCCTCCATTGGCCTTCCCGTACCCGGTTACTTGCCTCTGGTTAATCCATCCGTGCAGAAATATCAAGAAATCCAAAGTGGATTCAGGGAAATACAAGAGAAGGGGTTTTTGGAATTGGCCTTAACTGATTTTAAATGTTTGACTGTTTGTTAAGATTTTCCTTCCTCAGTTCTGGGAGTTCCTCCTTGTTACAAGTTCTTTGGTCGCACTCTGTCCTTATTCCAGAAACAAAAGGCCATGAAATAACTTTTCCGTGCCAAATACTTTGAATTGTCCCCTTTGCTTTTCCTAAGCAACCTTTTGGCTTTCCCATTAGTTTTGTCAAGTATACGCTTGATACTGGCTTTATGATCTTTTTTATTAACCACTGTAGATCGTTCCCGACACTGCTCTCTTCCCAGTCGGCTAAACTACTCCTGAGAATCTTCCTCAACCTAATTTGATTACTATAAAGGCCCTATGCCTCCATGGGCCAAACCGACGTCGCCTTCTTTGTACAAAAAAAACTTTTATTCTTTTATATAAAAAAAATTTCTTTTACCACACCGGGCTCCTTTTCCCCCCTCTGGAACCCACCCCCCTGCTCCCCCGATGTACATGGCAGAACGGACCTTTCCCCTGTATTCATTTAAAATTGCTCGTTAATAAGATGTAGCTAATCCATTCAAGCTTTCTCCAGATTGTGTTGGTTGCAGATAAATGCTGTGTTGGCCACTTCATTGCCCTCTCCATGTACTCCAGGCAAGGTATGTAATTAGTACTGCTTTGGGATATGGTGTTCATGTTTTTTTAGTCATTTTGACTGTATAACAACACTAGATTCTGTTGAAACTGCATTGTCATATTGATGGGTAACATTAGTTTGATCAGAAATACAAGATCCCACATCCTGAGAATTATTACCTGAGCAAAAGCCTATCTCCAGAAGGTGCCGCAGGGATAGTAGGTATGCAGGCATTGCTTTGTGGGGGGTTTAATTTTGCCAGGGTATTTATTTTTCTTTTTCCCGTATCTTATAGTCTAAATCAGAGCAACAACAACAACCACAAAAAAACAACCTTTAACAAAGGAAGGACAAAACATTGACGCAATAATTGGATCCACCCACGCTGCCATTAAAACACCACAGAACCCCCATCCTGGTCCTATTTTCATGGTCCAAGTAGACCCTCCCACAACCTCCTTTCTCCATTGTTGCCCAGGGAAGACATCTTCACAGGGCAGGAGCAGAGTCTCCAATGGCGTCTCATCCCCAGTGGCACAGCAGCCCAAATTAACAATGCCCGTGGGTATTGCCACTGTGTGGCCAACCTCCCTCCGATCATCTCAGTACCAGTTTTCTTTCCTGCATTGGTGGTGCAAAGCAGTGACTGGGGATCTCTCCTTGAGTGCTGGGGGCTATGGGATGAGAAAGGCCTGGGTTATAAGGGTAGGGCTTAGGTTTCCTAAAAAATGTTTTGTTTTGTGGGTTGAAAAAGGAACAGGAAAATGAAAGAGGAAATGTCATTACAAACGGTTTTGTTTCAGTTTCAGCAGTGAAAGCATTTCCCTGGCATTAGGATTTTATTTGAGTGTTAAGAAGGGGGACAGAAGACCTTACTTGCAGAGGACCTTTCAAACCTAACTTCCTGAGCACAATCCTCTCTGAGAGAGGTTGCGTGGTGAAAACCTAAAAAAAAAAACAATAGGGCAAGCGCTAGGCTATTTATTTCAAGACAGTCTTTCTTACGGTAAAGTTTTAAAATAAAAAGAAGTTAAGAGGGAAATTTTTAAGCAAAGAAGAAAAAAACTAAAGCACAAACCCTCTTTACTTCAAAACTGGTCCTTTAAAGCCAAATTCTATTTAAATTTCAATGGAAACCATTGTCCTAAGCGGTTTGCCTGGTAATTAATATACAGCACCTTGCTCTCCTTTTTCTTACTGTCAAGAGTCGCTGTTCCCCAAATTAAAGGCACTAAAGTTTCATTCCTCCTTGCATTGATTGTGGCAAGTGACACCTCTGAATCTGCCAGACAGGTGGTGTAAAAGATGACTGCAGACGAATGGAGAGAAAACGTCCACAAGTCATTCGTATTAAAATAACAGAAACCATGTACACAAAAGTCTACCATACGATAACACCTTTAATATAGCATGTAATTAAAATGAATTCTGAAACTGCAATTGTGTAAAATGGGTGCCATTTTTTAATTTTTTTTTAATGCTCTTGAAGGTGTCTAACTTCTTATAAGCATCTCCCTAACGATTGTTTGTCCTCTTTTACAAAAAATATCTTTATCTCCCCTCTTTAATAATACACGAATTTTAATACAAAAATATACCCACTAATGTTCAACACCATTAGCATTGCAGCAAAATACTGTGCAATAATATACTGTGGCAGCAACTAGGGGAGCTGATATGGGGGGGGGTCGTCAATTTTTAAGAAGAAGGCAACAAAGCAAGTGGCAATTTTTAGAAAGAGGCAACTTACATGTGTAGATCTGCAGCATGCACAGTTTTGCAAAGGGGCACCTTTTTGCCCTGAAAATCTCTGGACCCAGAATGGCAGAGTCTGCCTACATTTCCTGATTTTAGAATGGAAAATACTTCAAAAATGTGGATTGTTGAAATTTTGCACCTGATCCTGAGCAGGTTCGGAGTGTTGTCGCCTAAGAAGCATCCTAATTGCCATAACGGAAAACCATGCTGGTCCGAAAGGTGGTGTAACCACCTTACATTGAGGGCTCCCCATTGTTGCAGCAGTGCGGCGCCCCCACCCTGTCGTGTCAGTGGGCCCCCCCCCATGCGGCAGCAGCAGCGTGGCCAACCCCTTACGTTCTCCATGTTTGCCGCCACTGCTAACTGCTTTCCACTCTTGTCCAGTTTTTGTTGCCACGCTGCTGCTGCCTCTGTGTGGTCCCCTTTCTCTGCCTGGGCCCCGCTGCATTTTGCGGAGCTGCTTGGGCGGAGAGTTATGCCAGTGCTGTCAGATCAAGATCCATCAAGCTGAGCATCCTGTCTCCAACATTGGCCAGTCCAAGTCCCAAGTACCTGGCAGATCCAAAAAGTTAGATATACCTTCTCATAATCATTGTTCCCAGAGTAAAGCAACAGGTGTCCCAAGACCAGGTCTTTCTAATAACCTTTTAGGGACTTTACCCTCCAAAAAAAAAAAAACAACGTTGTTTCAACATGTCTTTTGACTGCTACTACTCTACTCTGTTAGTTTGCGATGAGCTCTATTGCTCATCCCTCTGGCTGCAGATTTCACCGTGATCAAAATAGTGTTCTTGAAATGTCGTCTTCTTGTTAGTGCTGCTCAACGGTCAACCCAACCATTTCCTTGTTAACCATTGTACCCCACTCATGATTTTATTCACACTTCTATTGTATCCCTCTCGGTCATCTCTTATCCCAGTGGTGCCTCTCTCACTGAACCTTTCTAGTCCTACAGTGAGTCCTAGGACCCGGATATTCAGCCCATGGTGGTTAGCACTTCTAACGTGAATTCCCCACTCTACCCTGTAAATTAGCTCTGCCTCAGACATCCGACTATTCTGCTGTATATGCAAACAGCTGGTTTTATATAAATTTTGTTCTATGTTCCTTGTAATACCAGACCCCTGATCACGGGAAGAGGCGGCATATAAAAAACGTTTTAAATAAAATAAATGACATATTCCATGCTGGCTATTCACTGGTTCCCTGAATATCCAGTTTTTTGCCCCTGACTTCCACTGGTATCTGGGTCAGGGTGGATATTTAGGACATCCATTGACTGGTCCCTATCTTTATGCAGTTAACGCTATCCGGTTTTAAATGGGATGAAAATCTCTGACCAGATGGTTTGCTCAGGACCGCCCCAGTCCCACCCACGACTTGGCACTATCCAGATTGTGGCAAACTGCTGTGTGGGGATATTCAGAGGCACAATGAAAAAAGTTTTTAAAAAATGCCTACAAGAATATTTGGGGGTTTTAGCAAGTGTTTTTCCTGACTGCATAACAACCCTTTTGAACATCAGGCCCTCAAGATCTTTCCTTGGACGGGGGCTCCTACCTTGGACCTTGAGCCCTTCGCACCTGTAGTTGGGATTATTTTTTCATAGGTGCCACACCTTTGCCATTTGTCCACATTAAATGGTATCTGCCATTTAAATTGTCCAGTCTCCCCTAATCTCACAGGAGTCCTCTGATGCAAATCTTCACAATCCTCTTCTGCCGTTTTTCACACAACTTTGAATTATTTTGTGTCACTCATCACTCATATCTTTAAATGCTTTTTGAATATGTTAAGCGGGCACAGGTCTCAGTAAACATTGTTGCTAAGCAGCTTGGAATTGTGTGGGAGCCTTCACTGGTGTTACTGCCGGGCGGGAGTGGTGTACTGCGATCACAGAACAGAGGAGAGTCAGGCTCGCAGTAAATACTCTACAAACAGCCTGCCTGTTGCTTGTGAAACTGCAGAAAAATATTTACAAAACCTCTGGCAACACAGGTCACTAAAGCTTCACAAGGGCCTATTTGATAGCGAGAGCACGAACTTTAGGCCCCCCCCCCCCCACAAACACAACCCCCCACCTGCATTAAAAATAAAAGAAAAACAAAGCAAAAAGTGCTTTAAAATGATTGGGAAGGACATATTCAGTAGCAGGCGGCCCACCCTGAGTAAAGCGTCTTTGTAAATTAAACCACTGAGGTTGGGGGGACATTATTCAGTATTTGCGGCCCACCTGAGTCAGCGGCTTTAAATTAACACCCGGAGTTGGGGGGACCATATTCAGTAGCAGCGGCCCACCTGAGTAAAGCGGCGTTAAATTAAACCCGGATTTCAATGCCAGGGCCTCGGCGCGGCCACCTGGTGGCCTCTTGGAGCGTTCATCTGTCTTCGCCCAGTAGAACGGAAATGTATTTCCTTTTTATTTTGGCATCGCCTGTTGCCTCTCCTGCACAGATACCACTGCCTCAATCCTTTTCATGCCCTGTCAGCTTGGGGTCGCTGCTATCCTGCAGACACAGCTGAGATAGCTTATACATTACCGATGCTGCATTCCAGCTGTTCTGGGTTTCTTAACATGGGGCTACAATCAGGCCTCTCCTCACTCCTCTTTCCGTGTGGGGGGGGGGGGGGGGGGGCGGGACTCTTGGGGGCTCTGCAATGACTCTCCAAAATGTGAAAAGGAGACTCCTCCTATCCCCCACCCAGAGGCTCTTCCCCACCATATCCATCTTATACTGGGGTTTTAACGTAGGAGCATGCTCTCCAAATTTTCTCTTGTGAAGATACAGAATGAGGTCTGACTGCATATGTTTAGCTTATATATTGGGCCTGGTTTCGGAAAAAAGACCTAGTTACTCACCTGTAGCATGGTGTTCTTCATGAAACCAGCAGGAAATAACGCATGGGTGACATTAACGATGGTGCCCCATAAATGGGAATGCTCTCCAGCTTCCAAAGGAAGCTTTTGGGAAGTACAACCGGCACATGTGTGCTTGCCTTCCCCACCCACCACCAGTGGCACATATTCTTCAGTTCAAATATCATAACAGGAAGGCAACAAAGCAAACTCCCCGGGTTGTGAGAAACTTTTTTTTCTGCTGTTCACAGAGAAGGGACCTATACAGGAGAGTAAACTATGCGTTCTCCGTGAACAAGAAGGAAATAAGTTTTCAATGTATGGGGTACTCCCAAGCCACAGGTTACTGGAACCTGAGGAGATGAGCAGCCCAACCGGGCAATGAGAACTGGAGAGGAGTCAGGAAGGCCAGAGAGATAGTCCCCCCTGAGAGACTCATCAGATTCAACATCCTCAGCAGGATTATCAACCAGATGGGACTTAGGAAGCAGGTAGCCTGGATAAGACAGAAGCGCCTATGGTAGGAGCTGTTTAACTCTAAGACCCAAATTGATGCTGGAGTACGCGCCTGGAACAAAATTATTGTTTTTTTCCTGTCGGGAAATCCACATCCAGGACAGTAGTAAAGGACAGTGAAGGTATTAGGACTGAAGACATCACAGCCCTAGCAAATTTCCTCTGCCGACACAGAACAGAGATTAGCCACCCAATGTAGCCAGCGCATAGACATTGAGAGGTGTGACATGAAACCTCAAGGCTCAATCCAACCACCAGGAAATGAATGGAGAGATGCAGTCTGCTAGCCAGAGGGAGAGCATACGCTTCGAGACAGCGATGTCCAGCCAATTGGGGTTGAAGGAGATGCTGGTTGGAATGCCGGTGCAAATTCATGTGCACCAACAGGAAGGCCAAGGCATGCTTATAGTCCAGCGTGTGCAAGGCTGCCTCACTGTGGTTCACCATGAGCAAGGGAAAGGCATGTCAGAAGCGACAATGGACTGATTAAGATGGACATCCAAGACCACCTTCGGCAGGAAGCAGGGGTGGGTGTGGAGCCCCAACCTTTGTGGTGAAACCTGGTGTATGGAGCGGTGAGCCCATTGGAACTTGCAGCTACCTGTCTCGTCACACCGATATGACACGTACCACGAAGTGGCCCTTCCAGGTAAAGAATTTCAGTGAGCCCAAACCTAGGGGCTCAGAGGGGACCTGGCTTAACTATCCAAGGACCACACTGAGGTCCCACACAACTGGGAATGGGCTTTGAGTGGAGGCTTTTTAGAGAAGCTGATCCTCACCCCCAATGAATCAGGCCAACAAGGGCTGGACCAAAAGCAGGCTTTCCCTCACGGCCAGGACTGTAAACCACTATCACACTGAGATGAACTCGCACTGAGTTAGGCTTCAGTCCTGGTTCCGCGAGGTGCAGGAGGTACTCAAACCGCTGGTCCATGGGGCAGACGAAGAGATCCATGGCCCTACCCACACACCAGATGGAAAACTGGTGACATTTGAGCATGTAGGCAATTGTGCATCAAAGTCCTTGCAGGACATCAACAGGGATGCTGGTAACGCTGGCAGGGAGATCAAGCTCTACGAGGACTACCCTCTCTCAGCACCAATGATGTAAGCACCAAAGAGCAGATGTTGGAGTGCAATAGGAAGTTGCACTCCTGTAAGATGAGGTCTGGGTCGGAGCCCAAGTGAAGAGGCTCCCTCAGCGAGACGCCTGCAACAAACAAAGGCAATGAGAATCATGGCAATCAATTATTTGCCTGGAGCTTCGGGAGAGTCTTTCATGACAGTGTTCTCAGGCGCTGAGGCATAAAATCGGCCCTCCCCCAGTGGAGAAGAAAAGCATCCATGGCCAGTTGACCGTTGGCCGGCTACTGAGAGCAGGATCTAGCCACCTGAGCATTATGCTCCATGGCAAAAAGGTCCACCACTGGAGTGCCCACTTTTGGAAGATCCAAGCTACCACTTCCCTCTTGAGAGTCCACGCATGAAGCCAAAGCACCCAGCTGAAGCGATCCGCCAGACTTTTGAGCTTGCTGGGCCGAAAAATTGACCTGAGATCCATGCCATGGAGCAGAGAAAACTTCCAGAGGCAAACGGCCACCCAGAACAGGAGGTTTGATCCCGTGCCCCCTTTCTTGTTCACATAGAACATTGCCATCTGGTTGTTTGTTTGAATCAGGACCATCTGATTCTCCAGGTGCACACAAAAAGTGTGGAGGGCATTTACGATGGCCCGAAGTTCAAGGAAGCTGATTTGATGGAGACTTTCCTGCACCGACCACAGCCTCTGCATGCTGAGACCAGCTAGGCACACACCCCAGCCAAATTTTGATGCATCCATTCTGAGCAGCTTGTGGGGGGCAGCCAGCTGAAACAAAAGGCCGCACAGCAGGTTGTCTGGCTTGAGCCACATGTCAGGGATTGCACTGGCAGTATAGTGACCACAATCCTGTACCGGAGATGGCCTGATGCTTGCTTCCATGCGTGGACAGGGTCCACTGGCCCTGCCACATGGAGAGGTGGGCCGAAGGAGTGATATGCCCCATGACAGCTTGTGTCTGAGCACCTTCAACAGCCCATGGGCTATCGTATGGCACTGGTGCTGCAATGCACCAACCATTTATTTATTTATTTATTTAACATTTTAACATTAAAATCACATGGTGTACATCGAACAAA